>JAQPZY010001622.1:2690000-2862500 GCA_029931535.1 Margaritifera margaritifera
TAATTTGAAAATCATGTTATCGCTGAAGAATATCATGGTTTCAACACTCAACAGTTAAAAGGAAGAAATGGTCTTATCTTGAATTCCTGGAAATTCTTTTTGCCCAGTAGAGTGTCACTCCCTTTGAGGGACTTTCATTTCCAGCTGGTAACAAAAAAATTTCTGACCATGATAAAAAGAACTCCTGATTTTCTGAATGTTGAGACCAGTCCAGATTTAATTTCATCCATAGGTAGCAGTATTAGACACCATACTACTAATTCTTCTACATTTACGGGCCATTGTCATTTTGGGGGTGAGAAAATGTCCCATGGGTTTGCTCAAAATGTAACCCTGGGGTTCTGTTTGAGAAATAAACATATATTGAAAGAATCTGACACAGCACAAGCAACATTTCTTCTAATCAAGACGAATACAGATTGTGAAATGCATATTTATATATGTATTTATTTACAAGTATAAAAAAGAATAAATAGTATGTTATGAAGTAAATGAGTTTCTAGGCTTGGAGCAAAAGAATGAATGAGCTTTGAAGAGAGCCTCAACATATGAAAAATGACCCAAAGATATTGATATGCACAAAGGAGTAAAGGCAAATTAAGAGTAATTGGTATATGTTTTCAAAACTGCATAGGTATTGGGCATGGTTTACAAATGTAAAACACACAGAATTATGTAATAATACACTGAAATGTGAACCACATGCCTAGACCTTGAACAGTAATAGTTGTTACATATACATGTACTGTCTTCAATAGCATGTGTTCACATGGTTGTGTAATGAACAACAACTTGGAACCAGCTTAGATTCTGATGCAGTAGGACCTACTGTGTAGTGAAACAGGGACTTAAATGGATATTCTAGGCAAATCAAGCTTTAGATAGCCATATTGGCATAATTAGCATCAAAAGTGGATGTTGATTTCAGATGCCAGCTTGGGAAAGATGTCATTTATATTACACAAAGCCATAATGCTTCGAGTGTTATATTTCAGCAGCTCCACTTATTGCTCAGCAATTAAGTTTGATAATTTGCCATTGTAAACTGAATTGAATTTATTGTTGCAAATACTATTAATGTAGAAAATCATCATAATTATTTTTAAAAAATTAACCTTTTTCTCTCTCTTTCTCTCTCTCTCTAATCATTATGTTGCAGTCTCAAATGTGGATTTTTGTTTGCTTTTTTCCAATAAAGAACTCCTACAACCATCACCTATAGCTTGCTCACTTGCATTTTTGGTATAAAATTATATGATGTTCAGAACTACAAGATATACCTCAATATGCAGATCTCGATCTCTCTCTCTCAGACAGGATGTGTTTAGTAAAGTATCTCTTTTAATGGATTTGAAGTTTACAAATTCACAACTTGGAATTCCTGATGTCTTGATTTAACCTGCTAATTAAATTAATTGTCTTTATTTCAGGGATATACAAAAAGAACACAAATTCACACAAACATGCAAATCATGTATTTCAATTTATTTATTTACATACACAGTTGACTCTCAATTATCCAAAGTCTGGGGGACTAGAAGAAAACTTCAGATAATACCGGGGTTTGAATAACTGAAGATCATGAAGGTGCAAGTGCACATCAATCCACAGAAATAAAAAAAAAAACAAAGTACCATTTCAGTTATTCTTGTATTCTGTTAAGTTACTACATGTCTAGGAAGTCATTTCATTGGCGCAGCGTAAAACAAAGACAAAAACAATAGTGAAAATTATCATTGTCATCATTATAATAATCTGCATGGCATACAACAAAGACAAAATTATTGTTGTCATCATTTCAATATGCATGAAAATGATCAACATTAAATTTTTTTTAGATCTGATGAGTCAATGGATCACTTGATAAGTTAATTTGTTTTTCACATGATATTCACTTTTCTTCAACTGTTTCCATGGCTTGATGATTCAGATACAGTAGGGTAAGCAGAGTGAGTTTATATAGATTTTTGAAAAATACATGTATAGTCGAATGTAGCTTTCAAAGGGTTTATATGATTTTCCAACTTTCTCTAATCAAACCGACTTTACATAAAATTACTACCTTTAATTGAATTAATAACGGGGTTATCAAAAGGGGAGTCAATTATTGGATTAGTGATAAACAATAAACATAACCCGCTTTTTGATTAATCAGTACTCACAGTTTGGACTGACAGGTGTCACAATTAAAAAAATGAAACATGCCTCTCATGACAGTTTTCACACTTCGAATAATGTGTCGCAATTTCAATAGGATTATAGGATTTCAGACCATTAAATTACTTCGATTAAGGAGGTGTACTCGAATAATCAATGTTCGGATAATAGATGTAAAAAAGATACAAACAAAGAACAGATTTAGCCGGGACTGGATGAATAGTTCAGATAATACTGGGTATTTGAATAATAGGAGTTCGAATAACTGAGTCTACTGGATGTGTAAAATCTCCATTGCATTTCTAAATCAGCCATGTATCGAGTCCTACCTGTTTGGTATTGATCAAAAGATCATTTCTAAATCAACCATGTATTGAGTCCTACCTGTTTGGTATTGATCAAAAGATCATTTCTAAAGCAACCATGTATTGAGTCCTACCTGTTTGGTATAGATCAAAAGATCATTTCTAAAGCAACCATGTATTGAGTCCTACCTGTTTGGTATTGATCAATAGCTAATTTTTGTTTCCAAACATTACAATTAAAACATGATTTGTCTTTTTAAAATGCTAACATATGGGCTGAAATTAATTTGTTTAAAAATTGGAACTGGTTCTTGCTCTTGCTTTGGCATTTGATCCACAAAATCTTGTGGCCTACATTTTTCTTGATGTCTGGACTGAATGCAATCATAACTTGCTAAGCCTTTTCCCTAAGTACTTTGTACTAAGTGATGACTTGGATATATGATTTATGTGCTTAGCTTCTTTTCAAATGCCATCTATTTTAAAGAAAGATTCAAAACAATAATTAAATTGCTACCTCATTTTCTCCGATTTGAACAAACTCTGTCCCATGATAAGGACAAGAATAGTGTGTTGTACATGAATAGATAGTTGTCAACATCATTCATATTTAATATGAAAACATATTCTTTTCCCAGAATGTTCACAACCACCAAGTACAGGGGCCAAGGAATTTGAAGAATTTACAGAGATCAGAGAATTGATTGAAAATATTAGAAAGCTTCAAACAGGTAAAATGTCCTTAGTCTACTCATAACAAATAATAGATTTTCACTTTCCTAGATTCTTCACCCAAGATTAGCATTGTTATCAGAATTATGATTATTATCACTGACACATCATCTAGGGTATCTTTTAAAGAGCCATTGTCAGTCATGAAGTGAAATTTACCATGAAGGACACCACCTTATAGAGTACACTTGCCTGTATTGATTTTTTTAAATCCCTTATAAATTCTCCATGTAATTGGACATTATATATAGCACACCTGGTTAACAAAGACAGCACCCAGTTTTGTCCATAATGCTCGTTTGTACTTTTACTCACTCAGCTATGAATGGTATAGCAACTTGGATATTAGTTGCTTTTGTATGTAGTCAAAGTTGTAGTGCAAATAAGTACTTCGCTTTTGGCAGACCCATACGAGGAAAAAATAGCAAGAACAGATTGTAAATTTGCCATGATTCCTGTTGCTTACCATGGAAGCAATTATTACATTTTCCTTATAAATTTACTTTTTGGATCTCTAGATCAATCCCTACCACCAACAAGAAGACCTGAGACTCTCCCTGCTTTCATTTCCTGGTTGCAAGGCCATAATGTTGACACAGAGAAAATTCAGCTACATGAATTTGAGGGTTATGGATATGGTTTGCAAGCCACTGCCGAGTTAAAGGTGTGGTATAACAATTAACTTTGGCTTGTTCACTATTGTGATATCACTTATGACCTTCATTAGAGGAATAAGTATAATTGTGTCTACATATTTTATATTGATACCAGCTGTGAGAAGTTTGTATAATCTAACATACTAACTTTTAGATGGTGCCCCTCCAATGAGGTTATCTCTACTGCAATGTGACCTTATATGAGGGAATGATCTTTCATGTTGCGGATGAAATGGTAAAAATAAACTATTTTGGTGTTGTACGAGGTGGCCTGTGATCGAAGAGTGGCCTCTCAAGAGTTGGAAAACTCTATTTAAACTTTTGGTTAAAACAAAGCATTGTTTAAAAAATGATGTAAATACCATACAGTGTGCTATGTTGTCAGTGGAGAAATTTTAGTGGTCTCATATTTAGATTTTTTAAAAAAATCTTTTCAAAATTTGTTCTGCTTAAAACTGTGTGAACAAAATTTGTATAATTTCATGAAAGTTTGAAATAAGAATACAAAGCAACAGTCCTCTATTTCGTTTAATGAGAATGCTTCACTAGTCTTCGCTCTGCATGTATAGCAAATATAAAAATAATAACTATGGATAATATTTGAAAGAAATGTTTTTTCAACTCTTTGGTACTGGTACATAAATTAAACAATAAATAAATTAATCACTCTTATTGATATCATTAACAAAGAGTTCTAAGGATTGCTATGGACAGTATTAAGAACTGTTCACTCCATGTGCTTTTGCTGCCAATGAACACTTAGTAGCCAATCAAGCACACAAAGGAGGACAAGGGGTATTCTTGTTGTTAATGCCAATGAACACACAGCAGCCAATTAGGCACACAAAGAAGGACAAGGGGTATTCTTGTTGTCAATGCCAATGAACACACAGGAGCCTATCAAGCACACAAAGAAGGACAAGGGGTATTCTTGTTGTTAATGCCAATGAACACACAGCAGCCAATCAAGCACACAAAGAAGGACAAGGGGTATTCTTGTTGTCAATGCCAATGAACACACAGTAGCCTATCAAGCACACAAAGGAGGACAAGGGGTATTCTTGTTGTCAATGCCAATGAACACACAGTAGCCTATCAAGCACACAAAGGAGGACAAGGGGTATTCTTGTTGTTAATGCCAATGAACACACAGTAGCCAATCAAGCACACAAAGGAGGACAAGGGGTATTCTTGTTGTTAATGCCAGCCAATATCTCAAATTAACTTGACACCATTATACAATTGTTAGCTTGTGTTACAAAGTGGAAGAGAGCTGTTGTACTACCCATTGCATCGGCTCGGCATCTGCACATATAAAAGCGTAAACATACGTGCAACCTCTCTGCATCTTATCCATTGTTTCTTCCCAAGTCTTAGGTGGCAGTTTGGAGTGGGTTTCATGGCACCTACTGACAGGGGAGGGTGCTAAGGGGATTAACTTTGTACATTAGTTGTACATTTTTGGCGAATTTTTTGCATTTTGATTGGGTTTTTGGCACCTTGTGTACATGCTGATATACCTAGAACCATGAAACTTGATGAGGGGATCCATCTTAACACATAATACATCTTTATAAAAGAAGTTGGACCTATATTTCATGCTTCATTGACTTTGATTATTTTGTTTTAAGTTTATTTATCAATGTAAATTATTGTATGCATCTCTGTTAGAACCACACCTTGCAGCAAAAGAAAGTCACTGTGACCAACATTTTATGTTTTACTGGCTTAGGTTAATTGTTTGCATTTAGTTCATGACCACAGAGGATTTTTTGCATGCTCTGTACATATTAATCTATATAGAATCATGAAACTTAGTCAGGGATGCATCTTGATGAGTACTACACCCTCATTTGAGAAGTGGGTCATTATGGTCCATATTTTACACTTCACAGACTTGGGTTAAATTTTGTGTTTCATGTTCACTTCTTGGGCACTGTTCATTTTAGAACCATGAAATTTATGCTGGTATCCATCTGTGTTAGTACCACACTGCCACACCATTTAATCAAAAGGAGCTCACTGTGACATTCATCTGTTACTGGCTTTGGTTAACTTTTTGTGATAAGCTCATGACTGTTAGTTTTGGCATGTTATATGCATACTATCCTACCTAGATTCATGAAACTTGGTGAGGTGGTGCATCTATATAAGTACTGCATCCTTTTTACAGTAAGAGATGTCTGTGACCTATATTTCATGCTTTAGTGACTTTGTTGAAATTTTGTGTTTTAAGATCATTTATTAAATGCTGTTGATGTTCAAATCATGAAACTTGATTATTGGATTATTAGTCTTACACCCTTACAACCGAAGGTCACTGTGACCTACACATTATGCTTTACTAACATAGGTTAAGTATTTTTTTACGTTTAGCTTATGACCACATAGATGTTTCTCCATCAAATACATAACATTAGGATTACTCTCTGCTACCTCCAAATCCAGCCCTCCCTGAAAGACGAAAGAAACATCTTTCCATCTATATAGCTCATATAGGCAAAGGGAAGTAACTTTTACAGATTAACTCCCATTGTTCCCACTAGGTGGTCATCAGTATCCCAGATGTAACCAGTTGAAACTTTTGCTTTCAACTGTCGGCAGTGCCACCTAGAATCCATTGAAACTTATTCTTAATTTTTGACCATACACCATTTATTTTCAGTGGTATACTAAGTCAAAACATTGTTATACATTGTACATACAACATTTGTGTGATTCCCAGTGAATTTATTCTATTTTTGCAATTTTTTACTGTTCTTTATTGTCCAAATTGTTGTGAGATGTTAAATTTAAATTTATTACATTTCTTAGGTCATCTTGGTAATGAGAGTTGGCCTTTATTTCAACAATGTGTATATCTGTTGTATGCACCTGTTTGTTTTTTCTTCTCTCTTTCATTACAGAGATATCAATCAAGGAAGAGGTGTAGACGATTTACATTGTGGAGGACAACCACAATGTGTTTGGCCTGCACAAAGTGCTCTTCTTAACACGTAGTGTGTGTATATTGTGGACAGAAGTCGTCTGGTGTGTCTTAAAAGGCAACTGAAGGGCCATGAAAAATGAGCACGCTTAAAATCATCTGAGCATGAAATTCTTAGTCTTCACCCCACTTTAGAATCTTATATGAGTTTAATGGGGGGGGGGTGTTGAGATGCTTTCCTCCACCCCACCCCCCACGAAGATACCAAAAACAGAGCCACTGGTGGATGTGACTTCAGATCCAATTGATGCCACAACAAGCCATTCCAATCAAGTATAGGAATCATGAAAACTACATCTTTTACAACAACCTTTATATTCAAGACGGTTGATGAGTGAATTGGAAGGAAACAAAATTGGCAGTCCACCGGGTAGAAGTATCTATCCCTGCCCATGCATGGATTTAGAAATGTTAAAGTTGGGATTACCTTTTGACTTTGCCAGGCAGACCAGCCCTTGAGTCGTATGTTCTCCTCTGTACACCATCATGGCTGCAGACCAACCAGTCCAGACAATCAATGTATGGTTTTAGTGGTCATTGCATGTGTCATCTTGGACTAGCAAGCATGCCAGCCAGCCACATCTCAACAGTTCCTACAGCGAGCATCCTGTGCCTGGCTGGACTAACCATATTCATGATACATAGCAAACCAGTATCACATCTGGAGCTGTCTGACCTAGTCTAACCGGCCACGTTGGGCCAGCATTCCACAGCCACACCATGTTGTGTGCTGGACATGATTCAACTGCCGCTAATAGCATATTCAACAGGAGAATGTTTATCTACTGCACAATGATATGTCATCATTGCTGTATGGAATGTTATACCCCTGGAGAGGAGGAGGACCATCCCCCCTTCTATGAAGTTGGTGAAACAGACATGCCTGTACATTCTGATCTGACCGTGAAATGGATGGAATTTAGTTTTTAGGTAGTTATCGAAGAAATTTACATGATTTTGCCTCCATCAGAATGCTTTTCTCCACCCGCAATCAATCCTACTTACAAAGTGAAGGCCTCCATGGATGTAGATGATGATGACAATCATCCGTCATTCAGAATCTTGCCACAATCATCAAAGATTGCAGAAATTACTGGGCATCTCACTGCACTGGTGCAAATCCTGTATTGATATGTAATATGCAGACATACCTAGCTTAGACAAAGATATTACCTGCTTCAGTATGTCTACTGCACTCAGTTATAAAGTGGACAGACAAGTGTTGAATGCCATGTCAAAGTTGGTCAGGAATATTGTGTTGACATCCTCCCTACTCGACCTGACATCCCTGGTGATCTTTCATCTAGCCAAAGAGTCCAGAAGTGACCATGCTTGGGATTCGATAGGCCGTATTACCAAGATAGTCAATAGAGCTGCTCACCATACAATGGAGAATGTCCTAACAGCCTCTTGCAACCTGGATTTGATTATAAAGGATGAATTCCTGTGGTCTCTTAAACCACATCATGTGGTGACCCTGCACTCCTGACCTTTTGGTTCTCCCCTTCTGTTTGAGGGATGAATTGAGGAGGTGAGAAAGCAAGCAGAACAATATTTGCTCTTTCAGCTACCAGTGCCAACCCCTATCTCTGTACAACCCCATCAGGGAATGTACCAGAGAAGGGACGATTGACAGAAAGATTGCAATATTTTCATGGTCACATGAGTTATAGATTGTCATTTGCCCCTAACTTCTGCAAACAGGCAGAGAGGGGGGAGAGAGAACAAGGTTCTTCTCCTGCTGGCAACCCACTAGACTTGGATCAACCTATTCCTGGAAAATGATTGGGTGATCCAAATCCTTTCGGAGGGTCTCCAGATCTCATTGATCCAGCCCCCTCACTTTCATCATTTCCCTTCATGACACAGATCCCATGCGATCCCATGAAGGCAGATGTTTTACAGAATGAAATAGAGCTGTAGCTTGTAAAGCGGGCGGTGGAGGCAGTCTGAAAATCACATTCCCCATTTTTAGCTATACCAGTCATAGACCATGAGAGCTTTTGGGATAGTCTTTCGTCTGTTGTCCATCCGTACATTAGCACAAGTTTGTTATTGCTACTCCTCCTAAACTACTTGGAGGATTGCCATGAAACTTTACACACATTCATCCCATGGTTTCGCTAAAAGACTTCTTTTGATGTCTAGTTGGACCTAAATGAAAATGGTGCCGACCTGACATCCAATTTGACTGCCATAGTGGCAATTTTGAAACAATCTTATCACTACTCCTCCTACATGGATGGTCATATCAACCTTGGGTTTTCACTAAAAGACTTATTATGATGTCTAGTTGGTCCTAAATAAAAACGGTGCCGATCTGATGTCCAATATGGC
Source organism: Margaritifera margaritifera (assembly GCA_029931535.1). NCBI lineage: Eukaryota > Metazoa > Mollusca > Bivalvia > Unionida > Margaritiferidae > Margaritifera > Margaritifera margaritifera. The sequence continues at coordinate 2,699,174 of JAQPZY010001622.1, forward strand.
TGCCATTGCAGCCATCTTGAAAAGCTTGTTATCGCAACTCTTCCAAGATGAAAAGTCATATTGACATGGGGTTCTCACCAAAAGTCTGCTTATGCTGTCCAATTGGTCTTAAATGAAAATGGTACTTATCTGACATCCAATATGGCCATCACACAGTGGCCAGCTTGGAAATCTTGTTATTGCTACTCCTCCTGAACGGATGGTTGTATCAACATGAGGTTTTAACTGAAAGACTTCTCATAATGTCTAGTTGGTACTAAATAAAAATGGTGCTGATCTGAGAACCAATGTGGCTACCACATCAGCCGTCTTAAAAATCTTGTTGTTATTGCTACTCCTCCTGAAAGGATGGCCATATCAACATGCAGTTTTCACTAAAGATTTCTTATGATGTCTAGTTGGTACGAAATGAAAGTGGTGCCGATCTGATGTCCAATATGGCCGCCACAGCAGGCATCTTGAAAATCTTGTTATCACTACTCCTCCTGAATGGAAAGTCATATTGAAATGATGTGTTCACCAGAAGACTTCTTATGATGTCTAGTTTGTCCTAAATAAATTGGTGTCTAATATGGCTGCCACAGTGGCCAGCTTGAAAATCTTGTCCTGAATGAATGGTCATATCAGCATGGGTTTTCACAAAAGACATCTTATGATGTTTTGTTGATCCTAAATTAAAATGGTGCTGATCTGATGTCCAATATGTGGCCATCTTGAAAATCTTGTTTTCGCTACTCTCTGAAATGGAAAGTCATTTTGACATGGGGTTTTCATCAGAAGAGTTCTTATGGTGTCTATTTGGTCCTCAATGAAAATGACTAACCCTCAATATTGCCATGATGGTGACTATCTTGAAAATATTGTTATCTCATCTCTTTCCAAATGGATGGCATTTTCACCAGTAGACTTCTTATGATACTGGTTGGTCATAAATGAAAATGGTGCCAGTCATACATCCAATATGGCTGCTATAATAGCTGTCTTGAAAATCTTGTTGTCACTACTTCCCTTGAATGGCTGATCAATATGACATGTGGTTTTCACCAAGACTTCTAATGATGTCTACTTTGTCCTAAATGAAAATGGTGCCAATCTGATATCCAATATGTCCACCACAGCAGCTAATTTGAAAATCTGGTTATTGCAGAAGAATATCAGAGATGGATTCAAAATTCAGCAATTCAAAGGAAGAAATAGTCTTATCTTGAATTGCTGCAAATTCTTTTTGTCAAGTAGAGCATCAGTCCCTTCGAGTGACTCTTGTTCTACTCCAGAATCTTTCTGGAAACAAAATCCAACAGCAAATTGAGAGTTGTCATAGACCTAAGCAGACTCAGTCAGTTTATTAGTGCCCCAAAATTCAATATGGAGACAGTAAGGTCCATTCATCTTTCTGTGTGATGCAACAAATATGCAATCATTCTTGACTTGTCCAATGCATACTTCTGTATACTGATTCACATGGCATCACACAAATATCTTCACTTTGCATACTATGGGGTAGTGTATCAATTCTGCACCCTTCCGTTCAGCCTCAATTTCAGTCCTTGGGCTTTCACCAATACATGGGACTGCATCATATCCCTGTTCAGGATGTCTTCCTCCACGACGAAAGGAGCGTACCTGGACGAGATACTGCAAAAACATTTAGTAAGTTAGCTTTTGGTTTGCAACATGAACAACCTTTCTTGCCTCATTCGCAGTTTAGGGTGGAAAGTCAATTTAAAGAAGTCTGACCTTGTCCCATCTCAACATTTTGTCTCTCTTGGTATGGATTTTTTAACTAGTGTCAATTTGGTATGTTTCACTCCCAGATGCATTAACAGTATTGTTCATGTGTTGGAGAAGGTGTCCACCAAGATGTTTATTACAGCAAGGGAGTTTCTTCAACTTCTCAGCCTATTCAGTGTGGCAGCAGACCTGTTATACCTTGACCGCCTGTACATGCACCCACTGCAGATGGTCTTTCTGGCACATTGGCGCCTGATCGCGGGTCGTTTAGATCACCATATTACAATCTTGACCAAGATTCAACACCCCTTGCTCCAATGGCAAAACAGGGAGTGGCTGTGGAAATCACAATCTGTTCAGACTCCAGTTTCTCAGGTTGGGGAGCACACTTTCTACCAGACATTGTGACGGTCATTGGCAAGTGGACTATGCATGAGAAGGTTCTTCACATCAACCTCCTGGAAATGAAGGCCATTCTTAATGCCTCCCATGCTTGGATAGAACGTATCCAAAGAAAAATGTTCCTGATAATGTTGAACAAATCAGTAGTGGTGACGTACCTCTTCAGACAAGGGACGACCAAATCACCAGACCTTTGCCTCATGGTATGGGATTACCTTTGTTGGTATTCCCAATATCAGATAAGTCTGACACATGCATGGCAGGCTCATTGTTCTGGCCAATTTATTATGAAGGAAAGGACAACTTCTTCCAATGAGTGTGTGCCCAATGAGCTGACCGATGCTAGACCTTTTTGTAACGAGGTGGAACAAGAAACTGCCCACCTTTGTCTTCCCATTTCCAGACCCAGAAGCATGGGTCATTAACACCCTTTCAATCAGCTGAGAGGGAATGTGGGCATATGACTTCTCTCCAGCAATTCTGATACCAAAACTAATCCAGAAAATGAGGGGCATGGACTGCAAAATAGTTGTGATTGCCCCTCTCCAATGGGACAAATGAATCAATGATTTGCTTGATTTAGTGACAGGTGAACCTAGAAAAATGTAGCAATCCCAATGTTGCTCAAGCAGCTAATGTTCCCACTATTCCATCTGTGTCTGGAGAACTCCCTTACACCTGGTTCTTGTCAGGGATACCCCATGCAAAAAGGAATTTGACACTTTGATTGTGGAGGGGATCACAACAGCTAGGCTGCCCTCCACTTTGAAGACATACAAGGAGAAATGGCATTACACCACTTTTAGCCTCAGTTCTCCAACTAGCTAACTTCTTTCTGTTTCTCTTTGAGGACAGGGAGGGCTGGATTTGGAGATAGCAGAGACTAATCCTAATGTTAATGTGATCAGGTAAGTATTATTGGAGGAACATAAGTTACTAAAACAAATCACTTTCTATGCTGTATACATCCTAGTCTACAGAGCAGGCTCCTTTTGACAGTGCACTTGAAAGTAATAATAAATATGTTTATTGAGCAGTTAACTTTTCATATATTGTAATAGGTTATTATCAACAGGTTAACTGTATATTGTACATATGAATTAGTAGGTATTAGAAGAGTGGACTGTATGCATTTCATGTGAAACCTCAGCTGGATAATCAAGGTAATTACTGATGCATGAACAATGCATATAATAGTGGTACTACTGGCTGTCATTCCAAAGTTACTCAAAGCTTGTCTTGTGACTTCCACCCATAAAATATGGTTTCTAGGAGTGAACAATTATATTAGCTTCTAAAGCAGATTTTTGGAACAATGATTTAAGCAGAAATTCAATTTCTGGTTTTTATCAACTCATTATAGTACTTATACTTTGATACTGTATAAAAAAATGTTTTTTTTTAAATTGTTTTATATCTTTTAAGCCCTTACACAGGGCAGACATTTCATAGGGCAAAATCACTTTAGTCTGAATTTATTATTTTATGTGATAACTAATGTTTTACAATGGCTGCTGGAGACATTTAAAAGTTTCCTAGAAATGGGCAATGTAATTGTTGATAATGACTACATTGGGTTTTGAAACTTATGGTATAGCCCTACATTTGGCATGTGTTCATGGTACTCTTGTCCTAACATATGCAGTTAATAATATTGGAAGAAATTTCTACAGTAAGCATCCTAGTAACCCAGATTTCTTGCCCATCTGCTGTTGCATTTGGCTATTAGGCTGTATCAGTCATGCAAATGTCAGACCCACTTGGGCCTCTTGTGATTCTCATAGAACATACTGAGGTTAATTAAAAGATATAATCTGGTAGCAGGATGTGTTCTTCTTGATTTTTGTCCTCACTCAGTGATGAGATATTTTGACCTGTTTTGAGTGTTTTGTGGTCAAGATTAATTTGTCATATTCTAAAAAATAATTTGTGCAAGTTGTAGAAAATAAAGCTGGTTATCTCCACTATAATAGAACTCCATCTACATCTGCTATTGTTAAAGTGTAAACTGCCAAAGTTTAAAATCACTCTTTGTGGCCAAAACAGTAAATATTACTTCTGCAATATGGTAGTACATATAATGTTGACTATAATTAGTACATGTCATTTCATACATTGAATACACCAATCTACACGTCTCTGAAGGCAGATATAAGTAATATCCCTTTGCATAATGTCCAAGGTCATTTGGGGTAAAATACCTATGCTCAGTGTGGTATTTATTCAGATTCATCAGAAAAATTATTAAGCACAATAAAATGCTAAATTTGTTCTCAGTTTATAGTAGACATAAACTTTTATTTAACATCTGCATTATTTCTGTTTGTAATTGTTGACAGAGGTTCTTTCTATATGGATGCTGTTTTATGCTTAATGACCTCTGAACTTTGGAGCTCCTCAGTGCATTATATGCAACATTGTAATGGTGGGCAAAGTGTTGATTCATCTGTATAGATTATGTGGAAATCAAAAACTTTTATCCAAAAGTATCATTGGACTTTCGAAAATTTATATAACCTAGTTATTTTTTGTGGTGGCAATGTAATGTCTTTGCCCTTCACTCGAATCAAGGTCACATGTCATATGGCTGTTGTAGGTCTGTTGTCTTTATATCTGTCTCTACCAGATATCCTTTTTTATGAAAACTTTGATGATCAAGAAAAACTTTCCCAAGCTTTTTCATTTTATTTGTCCACATTTTGAAATACTGTTTTAAATTTATTAATTTTATTGAATACCAATTTTCATGGATCTTGTAGTTGCTTCAAACATGGATTTCAAGATTTTCATGGATCGTGTAGTTACTTCAAACATGGATTTCAAGATTTTCATGGATCGTGTAGTTGCTTCAAACATGGATTTCAAGATCCATGCTTTTCCACCTTTAAAGACAATAGATAGCTCCGGCACACCCATGAATTAAAAAATCCATAAAAAAAATCTGTAATCCATGAAAAATGAAACCCACAAAGATAAAGGAATTTACGGTAATGCAACTGTAGATGCTTCTTTGCTTTTAATCAGACTCATCATCCTATGACTCAAGTATTTGGATCACTTTGGGGGTTTTCCACATTAGCTTTAAATCTCAGCACCTCTTAGCCAGTTAAGAAAATTGGTACAGATGTCTGACAAGAAAACAAGCAAAGGTAAGTAGCTACTCCTTTAGTGTCTTTGGCATGCTACATCATTTTTTCAGAACATTGATTATAGCAGAATTAGAGACAAAAAATGTACATCAAATCAAGCATGTTTTTCAAGATGGTGGTGTCCGATTCAAAGCAAGGTCCTGCCAATAATTTTACTGTAAGTAATGTTTCGTGGAAATGATGTGGCATACTAAAGACAGTGGAGTAGTAGCTGTTTATCTCAGCTGTTTTTCTTGTCTGAGTGGTCTGATTTTTTTCCAACACTTCATATACATGCTTGTGATGTAGGATGATGAGTTTTTTAATAGCTACTTTAACAAGCTTTTTTCTTCAAAATAATGCACAAATGACAAGTACTTTTGAAGATTTTGTTTTAGAGACATTTAGTACTTTGTTATTTTTTATAAAAGTAAGAAATATATACCGTATATACTCGCGTATAGGCCGATAGCACCTGCAAGCTTTATCGAACCAGATCTGCCGTCGCATAATGTGCCGGCAGATCTGGGTCAATGCAGTTTGTAATCAGTAGAACATTATGCGACAGCAAATCAGGGTCTATGTAGTTTGCATTTGGACCTGGATTAGACGTGAGTATATATGGTAGCAAACATTTAAATTTTAAAAAAAAAATTAAATTATGGGTGTAAATTGATCATCATGTTATCAGATTGTGGCAGAGAAGATACGGATTAATACCTATCACAACTTTCTGAAACTCTTTTGGAAAGATTGCTTCAGTACTGTATCTGGAAATCTTTTTTTGCACTTTTGAAGCATTTAATTTAGAATAATACCAGTACATGTATTTACTGCATGTTAATGCCTGCTGGTATTTCTAATAATTACTCTCAAGCTCTTACTGTAAACTGTGGCATGTTTTTCTTTTTCACTTTTATACACATAGAATTTCTTTAAGGTTTGGAAGTTTTCATCAGTTTTTCATGTTATGTCAATTTAAATTGGAATATTTATTTTTCATTTCTTAGGAAGGGGACCTGTTTCTAGCTGTTCCTAGAAAAATAATGATGACAGTAACTTCAGCACAGTCCACAGTGTTAAGTAAGCTTTCACATTACTGTGGTTTTTTACATTGCCAGAGAAGACATGAAAAAATTTAATCTGTCTTGTAAATAGTATAAACTTTTAAAAATTTCTTAGCTTAAAGATTCTAGTGATATGATTGTCACCAGAATCCCTCAGTTTACTTGAATCTTTGAGTTTCTCTTTCACTTTTAATTATTTCCTGATTTACACTTAAATTTTACGGAGAATTGATGCTGCATTCTAAAAATATGTAATAGATATATTGGATTGGAGGTTGTATAGGATTTATCTTCCTATGAATTTTTTTTCTCCTCCAAATTTGTTATTCTTAAGTGATATGGTTCACATCTGTTAATTTAAGACGAATTATTGTTTTTTTTGTGATATTACATTCACTACCTTCATGCATCTTACAACAGTACGTGAGGGTGCAAGATAGCAAGGGAGACACAAATTTTAGTTAACATTTAGGGGCAAGGCTTGTGTGCCGGCAACTTTCCATAATACATGAGAATTATAATCTTCATTTTCCTACACAAATATTAATCTGATGGATATTAATGGATATTTGATCGTAAAAAAGTAAATTAAAGTCAATAAATTAATGACAGACTTTAATATAATTCAAGCTGACATGCATTACTCACAAATTTGTGCATTAGCAATGTTGGAGTTGCTTCCCTCCAAGTTGAGAGCATGTGTATTTATTGTAAGCAAAGACTAACAAACTAAAACTTCTTAGCTAGAATTACACTCATAAATGCCATGAGCCAAGCTCATCAAAATGTTTGCACTGGGTAGTTCCTCAAGATAGTGATTTAAATGTAAGCATACACTTCCTCGTTGATTGCACATGGCAATAACTAAGTACAACTCCCAGTTGTTGCTAAAAATAAACACAATTGGCATGCAGCAGTCTCATGGTCCCAGAACACTATATCCAAATAAAAAAACTAGACTGAAAAAGAGAAAAGACAAAAACGTGTGAATTTATAACAAAAGAAAGCATTGAATAATTCTCAGCACATTTTCATTGTAAACAAACACAAACAAACTAAAGCTTCCTAGATAAAGTTACACTCATAAACCCAATGAGTTGAACCCATGAATACATTTTCACTGGGTAAATCCCAAGATAGCAATTTTAAGTATCAGCATACACTGCTTCATTGATTGCACGTGTAAATAACTGAGTAAAACTCCGTGTTGCTGTACTAATAAACACAGTTGGCATGTGGCAGTCTCATGGTCCCAGAACACCATATTCAAATTTTAAAAAAGAGACTGAAAAAAAGAAACAAGAAAAACAAAAAAAAATAATTTATAACAAAAAAGCATTGAAAAATTCATAGCATATTTTGAAGAACAATCCAAAGATTAGCCCAAGTCAAAAACTGAGGAGTTGTCTACAGTATGTGATTTTAACAAGAAAGTAGATTGACTCTACACCCACATGTTACTGTGATGTCAGCACCTTTCACATTTGTATATGACTGGAGATCATTAATATGTTAATTAGCTTGTTTCATCTTGTCAATTGACTTTGAAATTATTAACTGTTTTAAAAATAAAGCCAATTTAGTCATTGAGTAAATTGAATTATTTTGACTGCTTTTTTATTCTTTTGATTTTACAATGTTTTTGATGCTCTGTCATTGGAAATAAGACTAATTAGTCTCTAGTCATTAGATACAAGACTACGCAGTCTCTGGTCATTAGACACAAGACTAAGCAGTCTCTGGTCACTAGACATTAGACTAAGCAGTCTCTGGTCATTAGACACATGACTAAGCAGTCTCTGGTCATTAGACACAAGTCCAAGCAGTCTCTAGTCATTAGACACAAGATCAAGTAATGTATTAGACACAAGATTAAGCAGTCCCTAGTATTAGACACAAGATTAAGCAGTCTCTAGTCCTTAAACACAAGACTGAGCAGTCTCTAGTCACTAGACAAGAGACTAAGCAGTCTCTGGTCATTAGACATGAAACTAAGCAGTCTCTAGTCATTAGACACAAGACTAAGCAGTCTCTGGTCATTAGACACAAGTCTAAGCAGTATCTAGTCATTAGGCACAGGATTAAGCAGTCTTGTGTCAAAACAGTCTTGTGTTTGTATAAACATTTATATGCTAATATGTTCATATATTTTTCTTTTATTCCCCATTAATATCAAATGATAATACAACATTCAAGCATGTATAATGTGTAAATATTGAAAATTAAGTATAATGTGAATTCTGTGAAACAGTCTTACCATGTCAACATCCATTTCTTTTTTTGTGTCACAAACTTGTTTTAAAAAAAGGTGTCCTTAAAGCTTATTGTGTTATTCATAAGTTTGCGAGCTATCCGGGTGCAGATTAATGAAGGAGTGGTGTATCAGAAAAAGCAAGGCATCATGGCTAAAACTTGTTAAAAGTCAAAATTATGACATTTTGTGTAGCTTCATTACATACATTAAAAATACCTTATCAGTCACTAAAATTATTATTGTGAGCAATATTTATGCATGAATTGATTGGGATATGACTATTGTATCCCATGAACAGTAAAATCAAAGTGGCACCAAACCCAAACAAAACCTGCAGGAAACCTTCAGACAGTAAGGTGGTTGTGTAATTTGGAGAGGGTGATATAATTATAAACCTACAATTGATACCCAGAGAGTTTTTGTAAAACACATATTCCCATACTCCTGTCTTCTCAATCTGTGAACCAGGGGCAGCACTTCAGGTTGCATGTGTGACTTAAAAATTAAGAATTGATAAGTGAAAATTGTCAACTGGTCACCATCTAGTGACCTTGAGAGTCATAATGCAACAACTAGAAAATGACATCAGCACTTTCTTATTACAAGTATATACCACACTTTAGACTAAAAACATTTCGCGCATACAAGTTAATTCAAAGTATAATCCCTTTTTGATTTTGAGATTGTTGGTTCCAGGGCTTGAAATTAATGCTAATCTGCTAACCTGCAGTTAGTGACTTTGCTGACAGATCACTTAAACCCCAGCTGTCACTAATCTGTTGGAGCCATGAAAATTACCACTGGTCTCTATCATAATAGTTAACAAGTGGTCTTTGTGTCGGATGTATCAAATAAAATGCGAGTCAGCATTTCCTTTAATGGTTAATTGATCTGTTTATTGTGTTAATTGAGTACCTACCAACAACCTGCACTTGACGAAGTACAATAAATGCTCGCAGTTCAAATGGACAAGTGTTAAACCAATTATTCACTCAAGTAAATAAGTGTGATTATTGTCAAAACAGTCTCCATGCATGGTGACCCCAAACACTGATTTCATTCCTGATGATAACAATCAGAAAAGGTCTCATTTGCTGACTCAACAAGTAATCCAGAATTATACTGAACAATATGTTTTAATATTTATATTGTTGTTGATAAATATTCAATGCATTTTGCAGTGACAATTGTAAACATATGGAAGTATTTGCAAGGTGCACAGCTGCCACTGAAATGGCAGAAATCAGACAATGACAAGAGAGAGCCTAATCACAAATATGATCAAGAGAAGAGACTAGGAAAGTACCAGAAATACAGGGAAAATGAATACAAATGGCTGAAGTATGACCCAGGAAAGACTGTGATGTTGTGCATTTTCTGCACTGAGTATTTGGAGAAATACAAAAGTGTGTGGGTATTTAATTCATTGATGGGCATAAACACTTTCATAAATTGTCCCTGGAATCACACGATGCAAGCTCTCTACAGATAACGGTAGAGGGATACGTGAAATGAAAACAGAAAGTTGGGTTTTCAGAAGCAGAACAAATTGTGGCATCTTTGAACAAGAGTGTCTTGAAGAAGCTTGAATATGAACTTTCAACTTCTCTTTAGACTTGTTGGTGAAATACAGATGTTATTGTTTCAGTTTGATGCTAATGAATAATAATTGTTGAATTAGAAACTGAACTGGCTTCAGTTTGATTTTAGCAGGATCTGTGAAATATAGACAGGATCGGTAAAAATTTTATTATGGTCATCCTGTGAGTTAGTGGAAAAAAAATTATAATTTTGAGTGTTGTGGTTCAACCCTCTTGGGGATGGATCAAAATTCTAAAACTGATGTGCAAATCCACAGACCACCCTCAGACACATCCCAAAGTTTCAAGTCTCTGTCTTAAATGGTGTAGATGGAGTTGCACAAAAATCAAAACTCCTGCAATTACTTCACATTTTATATATAATTATATATATGCCTAAGTGTTCCATCCTTGAAGGTCCACCCCTAAGGGAAGGATCAAAATTATAAAACCGTTGTGCATATCTATTTACCATACCCACTCATATTCCAAGGTTTCATGTATCTATCTAGAACAATATAGGAGTTGTTTCACGACATTACACACTCATTCTCATCCAAACAGGCAGAATAAAATAATTCCTGCATTTTACAAAGAAATCTGTGTGGATAATAAGGCATATGCTCCCAAAATTTACCCTCAAAATAAAGCAGTGGATAACTTAAAGGCAACAACATCCATGTAGTATTTATTCACAAATTGTCTGATTAAGGACTGTGAGGTATTCCAAAGAGATCACTTTAGTCTTCTCATATTTCATGGAATAGGTTATATTTGTAGTATGCATAATGAGTTGGAATGCAAAATCTTGAGACTTAATTTAGTTTTAACATCAGTAATTTGCAACCATTTTGAAAGAGAGAGATTTAGTTGAAAATGAAACTGTTGGATATATTATTGAAGCACATCTATAGCATGAAAAATTTTGTTTCCTTATTCAGTGTATGGACAAATTTTGGGAGGGAGAGAGAGAGAGAGAGAGAAATAAACAAAGATTGAGTTGAGAATAAATATGTTGGGTATATTATTTTAGCGTACCTATAGCATGAAGATTTTGTTTCCTTATACAGTGTATAGATATGAGTGTTCATACTTTATGTAATTTATGAAAAATAATATTATATGCCTCGAGCTACTTGCAGTGAGTGGCATATTGTAATAAAATATTTCATAAACTTAATGTCTAATAAGCACATGTATGAAATTCTGTGTATCACATAACTTAAAGGATTTATGTTATGCAGTGTCATTATCATGTGATGCTGCTAGATGTTGTGACCCAGAATGACAGGGTCATTTTATCATGTGATGCTGCTAGATGTTGTGTCAGTGTATGTGATTCTGTGAGATATTATGTCAGAGGGTGACTCATTGTTATGTGATTCTGCTGGATGTTACATCACAATGTGATGGTGTTATTGTTATGCTTTGTTACTCTATATTTTGTCACATTGTGATAGTGTCATTGTTTTGTGATGCTGCTGGAAATTATGTCACAGTATGACACATGCTTTTCACAAAATGACATTATGACACTTATAGAACATAACTGTTATTTGATACACTGTTTTTAGTATGCAGATCTTGGGGCTTTGTTAAAGTGCTTGTTCATGAATATCTGTCATTTCAGGTCAACTGATATTAGAAGACAAGATTCTGCAGGTGATGCCCAGTGTTGTCTTGGCCTTACATCTGCTGTGTGAGAGACGATCACAGGATTCACCATGGAAGCCTTACATAGATATCCTTTATTCAGCTTTACCAAAGTGACCTTGTCATTTCACCTTTTATTTGAGTATTAATTAAGTACCTGTTCCATCAGAGATGAAAGTATAGTGGCTTGAATGCAGTGTGATTGATATAAACAAGATTTGTCATCTAGGAGCAAGCATGATGTATGCAGCAGCACAGTAAAAACTGTTTTTATACTATACTAAACCCTTATCAATAGTATAATGAAAGGTCAGACTACCAGTCTACTTTGGTTGACCAAGAAACTAATGTATATACCCTTGTTTGCTTTTAAATTTAATAACATCAATTTTCAGTCTTTTGACAGCAGATATTATAGGGTTTCTATCAAACAGTTATCACTGGAATTTAACATAAGATGATGGAATACATTGAGGATTAGCAGTACACTAATGCCTTTTGGTTTAGTACCAATATTCAAATAAATGAATTTATTAATGTAAGTAGAATATGTCGATAATGTTACTATTGACACAAATTTTATCATGTGGTTGGATATTGGCAGAAAAAATGTCCCACCTAAACTGGGTTACTGTCGACTTACTCTTCAGGTATATTCAGAACTGCTGAAAATTAATGTCCACGCTTTGATTCCAATGCTTCTTTAAACTATTGCCATCAGAGTTTTCAATATGTGTGCATCTTGGGATGGATATTTATTTCACCCAAACTGGGTCACCTGGACCTGTTTTTCAGGGGTATTTTTAATATTATCCAACAAAAATGACTTGTGCCACAGAAATGGAGGTATTATGTAAGGTTGTGCTTATTGAAAAAACTATTTCTTGTGGCTGATTGTACTGAAATATTTCTATCACATCTCTCTTACAGATTGGATATGTATTTGCTTTGAACTTTATATGCTGCTTATACAATTTGCCATGTCACAACAGCCAACAAAAGCTGAATGTAAAGATACAATCTTTGAAAGCCGCAAATGTATCCAACATACCGTATATACTCATGTACAATCCAATACCAACTGCAAATTGCATAGACCCAGATCTGCCATCACATAATGCGCCAGCAGATCTGGGTCTATGCAGTTGTAAAGACTAATCAATATAACAAACAACATAGACCCTGATCTGCTGGCACATTATGCAACATTATATCAGGGTCTGTGTTGTTTGTATTTGGAGCCAGATTTATACATGAGTATATATGGTAATAGATGTTTCTGCATCAAATTAGGCAAAAGAAAATTCATATACAATTACTGTGTGGCCCCACTTAAAAATTGACTTTCAACTTGGTCTAACTTTATCAACTAAAATGTCATCATATTTTTTTTTTTGAAAGGAATGTTTGTATGGAGAGATTAAAACCAGAGTTAATGTAGAATATGTGCATTCCATATTGATAATATAACCTTAACTGATGGAACATACTTTACCAGAAGAGTACTCCACACCCTTGTATTTCACAGTCGAGGATCTGAAGTATTTAAAGGGATCACCTGCATTAAGTGAGTGCTTTTCATTACCCAGAAATATTACCGTATAGTTACTTTTTTTAAATAGATGTTGAATTTTCTCTAGTCAACACTTTTTTGGTTGAGTCCATGTTAGTGGAAAGAAAGACATAGCAGTAGCTTTTCTGGTGTCAGTGTTGCCGTTGTCAACAGTTTGTTACAGTTTTGGTTTTGGTTAAAGTTTATCATTTGCATGTATTTCCTAAACTCATTGATGAATTCATACTTGGCATGAATCGTTATAAAGCTTTGTCATGCTCACTGCCCCTTTTACCTTGGGGTTAAGGTCACAGTCATAGAAAATTTGTGTTAAGGTTTTAGTTAAAGTTTTTTCATTTGCTTATACACTGAAACCTTTCAAGACCAAAAACCAATGGGACCAAGAAAAAGTTTTGTTTTTGAAGGAGTTTTCGATTTACCAAGGTTCTCAAATTTCACATAAAACGAGATAGTTATGTCCCCTTAGTTATAACATATTGTGTATATTGTTTAGTGCCTACATAATGTTTTATTAATATAATGATCTTGTTTCTGTTGGTATTTAGAGTATAAGTGTTTAAGCTAATTTTGTTTCATTACATAAATTTGTGGGTCTTTTTTGGTAAATTTACATGATTTGGTAAAATGTCACTGTCTGAAAGAAAAAAAATGTTTTCTGCCCAATAACATTAGTTCTACATCATAGACCTGGACCAAACTTGGTAGATGCTTTGTATTTGGGGTAAGGAAGAAGCCTTTTGTTTTTAGGGTCAAAAGGTCGAAGTCACTGTGACTGAGAGAAGAAAAATGGTTGCCACACAATAATATTAGTTCTACATCACAGACCTGGACTAAACTTTGTGGAGAGCTTGCACTTAGGGTAAGTAAAAAGCCTGTCGATTTTGGGGTCTAAAGGTCAGGGTCATTGATTGAAAGAAGAAAAATGGTTTCTGAACAAAAATGTCAGTTCTCTACCATGTATATTCACCAAAGTTTGTGGATGATTTATATGTAAAAAAAAAGAAGCCTATTGATTTTGGGATTGAAAGGTCAAAGGTTAAGCTCGCTGTGACTGAAAAATGGTTTTTGCATAATAACTTTTGTTTCAGACCACGTATATTTACTAAAGTTTGTGGAGGGTTCATACATAGGGTATGTAAGAGGCCTACTGAATTTGGGGTCAAAAGGTCAAAGGTAAAGGGCATTGTGACTCAAAAGAAAAATGGGTTTTGCAGATTAAGTTTTGTTCTAGAGTAAGTTCTTTGGTCAACTTGGTGGATAGTTTGCACTTAGAGTAGTAGGGGTCTAAAGGTCAAAGGTCATGATCATAGAGAGTCTGATTAAAAAATAATGGTTTCAGCTCAGTAAGGTTAGTTCAATAATGCATATTTTGACCTAAGGTCCATGTCATTGAGATCCATTGATCAATAATCTTCAGTGTCAATTATGCCCTACTAGTGCCTACATATGGCACTATTAAACATTAAGCAGGCATATAATGTACCATTTATGATACTTTGGTTTCATTTGCTTATATTTCCTAAGTCCATTGATGGATTTTCTTTAAATCTGGGATAAATCATTATGAAGCAAAGACAAATCATTCTGTAACATGCGTGTTTGCCCCTTTGACTTTGTCTTTAAGGTCGCAGTCATAGATAATTTGCAAGACAGTTTTGGTTCAAATTTTTTCTTTTGCTTATATTTCCTAACCCCAAGATTAATTTTCTTCATACTTGACATGAATCATTATTAAGCTAAGATAATTCATTATTTGACATGCATAGAAAATTTACATTAAGGTTTGGTTATTTTTTTCATTTGCTCATATTTCCTAAACCTTTTAATGGATTTGCTTGATACTTTGGATGAATCATTATGAAGCTAAGACAATTTATTCAGCAACACACTCACTCAACCTTTTGACCTTGGGTAAGGGTCACATTTTACATCAATGCTTTGATTGTGGGCCCAAAATGCAGTCCCTAGCCTTGATGTGTTCAGTTAAATAAGAATGACTTTGGTTATGAAAATAACTCAACCAATTGTAGAAATGTTACTATATTTCTCAATAATAAGACCTGGGGTCTTGATTATTTTTTTTTAAAAAGTATGGATTGAGCTTAATACTGTCAGTTCATTACTCTTTGGGGGGTACCAATTTATTTTATATTGTATAGCTGATAAAACCACAAATTTAAAGACTCAATAGACATTAATTCTGTTGTGGAAACTATTTGGCTTCTTATCCAATCCATGGCAGGAGGCACTGTTTGGAAAGGGCTTTCTCGTCCTATCTGACAACTCTACTGTTTTTAATTACATTTGAAGGTGTGTGTGTGTGGGGGGGGGGGGGGGGGAGTCCCCAGACCTCTACCTTCTAGTTTGGGATTTTTTAGGTGGCATCATTATCAACAAATCCACATCCAAGTCCACCACATCCCAGGCAGGCACAGGATTCTAGTAGACTTGCTATCCTCCAGTTCCAAAACGAAAGCCCAGGCAGTTGACACTATTTCCCTCAACAGGAATGGTCTTGATGCATACGCATTTGCCCCAACCCCTCTGATCCCCAGAGTCTTGCAAAAAGTGAGGGAATTGGAGTGTCATCTAATCCTGATTGCTCCCCTTCAATGAGAAAAATCATAGATCAACAGCCTTTTGAACTTATTGCCAAAGATTCCCAGGAAGATCCTGCCTTCTCCCACCTGCTCAAACAGCCAGGAATGCAGGTTTTCTATCCGAAGCCAGAGATACTTAACTTATGCACCTTGCTCATATCAAACAAACCCTTAGAAAGAAATGGTTCTCAGAGCATTTGATGGACAGAATTGCTTGGGCAAGAAGGTCCTCCACTTTGAAAGCCTGTGAGGGGAAATGGAGACTTGTGCAAGCAGAAACACATATCTCCCTTTAAAGCTTCTGTAGCACAGATAGGTAACTTCCTCCTTTGACTCTTCAATGGAAAAGTTAGTTCCAATCACAATCAAGGGTTACCATTCCAAGATTGTAGACACATTTTGTCATCATGGAAGGGAGAATATAGACCAGAACAATGACTCATCTTTTGGACAAAACCTGCTTCCTAGTCATTCTAGCTACAGCAAACAGAATCAGTGAAATTCATGCCTTGTTGGTCAGTCTAAACTATCTGCAGTTTTGCCATGATGGTTGATGGCCCCTGCTTTCATTGCCAAGAACAGGCTACTGCATATGGGGAATCAGGCCTTTGTGTTGGAACTGCTGTCTTCTTTGGACCCTTTGTCCAAAGGGCATTTACAGACCCACATAAAGATTCCACTCTGTGGCAGCTAAGCAAACTGAGCTGATCAGAAGAGAGAGAGAAAGAGATCTTGCTTGTTTCTACCACTCGGAGAAGGGACAGTATTTCCACTCTGGCTCTGTCGTTCTGAATACGATAGATTATCCACTCAGCCTACAAGGAACTAACCTAAGAGCAGATGAATTTCTCATGCATGTCAGCTTACAAGGTTACGGTGGTCACCACTAGCATAGCATTTGAGCTCAACTGCTCTGTAACTGACATCATTAAAGCTGTAGAATGGAGATCAGAGATGATATTCTCAAGTTTCTACCTCAGTGACCTTTAATCCCAAAGGCCTATGTTTGAGCTGCTGGACCTATATGACCAGTGATACTGGTTATCTTCATCGGTCATTCAGCTGCTTCATAATAATACAAGTTACTCTACTTCCACTGGATTTGCAAGAGTGAACATTTTTTTCTCTGAACTGCATCCATGCATAAACCATGTGCTAACCCTAGACATATATTTCACAAGACTTGAAGCTGCTTCATGTACATTAGGAGACCAGAGACAGTGCCAACTCCAGGGTAATAGGATGTAACTCACTCCACTTAACTATTCTAATAATGTGTTATGATCGGGTTAAATATTTGGAGAAGAAACCAGTTTTTAGAGTACAAAATGTTTTTTTGATAATACTTGCCCAATAATATGGGCACTCCATTCCGAGCACTCTCTATAGTTACATCCTTGGAAGAACGTGCACATTTGTGCCAGTAGTGAATGATGATTGATTGGATTTGGCACCAATCCCTCTATCGTGTGAGAGACCACTCTTATCAGACTTCCACCTTAGCAAGCAGAGGACTTTTTAGCTTGGGAGAGTTGGATCTGTGAGGTAGAGGCTAACATTATGATCGGTTTTATGGAAGAAATATATTTTACTCTGAATATTGTTTTAACCATGATTAAGTTTGAACAAGTTGTTGATGTCATGACCAAGTTTCCTCTCATTTGTTCTATTTTTTGTTTCATTTCTCCATTATGTATTTAAAAACTTGATAGATTCTGAATGTTATCTCATGTATTCATTTACAGGAAAATCACATCATTACTGCTCGTTTAAAATAAAGTTTATGAAACTGATGGAATAATTTGTATATTTTGTGAGCTTCGGTGAGCAAAACATTGAAATTATTAACACAGTTTGCATATTTCAAAAGAAACTAGCTTAACTGTTAGGTTCACATTACAGTTTACAATGATCTTTTTGTTGAATAAAAATCCAGGTAAATATTGAGTACATTATTATTTGAATTATATTCAAATGATTTGGATGTTACACATACCTATAAATCTTACATAATAATACACAGGTATGTGCAAGATAAAAATATTATAAAGGTTTATTAATCCAGTATAGTCATATTTATGTTGTTGTGTAATAAATAAATTTGAAAGATGGAATTTTATACTATAGTTTTTAATATCTGAATTTTTTTTACATATTTCCAGGTGACTGTATCAGTCAATACAGAAACATAGCACGTCAGTATGCCTATTTCTATCGCCTACTTCAGAATGAGACACCTGCCACAACCTGCCTACCTATCAAAGACTGTTTCACATATGATGATTACAGGTAATTTTTTATGATCACTAGGTTGTTCTGCATACCTGTCTCCTACTGCAAAATGTGAGAATATGTGTGATAAGTAATCTTCTAAATTCAACCAAAAACTTCTCGCAGCCTTAGTTCTCCAACTGTGTTTATTCATTTACTTTTTTAATTGGCAATCACAAGGAATATGAAACATTTGCACATTCTTGTATTTCAAGGCTTTGATTTCTTTGAAGCCTTTTTGGAAGTATCAGGATGATCTATCATGCTGTTGACACCTTCCCTTGTGAAATACATTCTAGTGATTCACAATCTAATCATTCTTACTACTGTAATACATAATAGGAATGTATAAGGCACATCCAGTGTTAAAACAAACCGTGTTTTTCATCTGATCATTGTTACCACTGTAATGTATATCAGCATAACATCATAGTAGGAATATGTAAGGCACATCCAAGGTGTTGAAACAAGCTGAGTTTTTGCATTATTCTCTAATTCTTTTGCATCCTATGGCTTGACCAAAGTTTCCTTCATATCAAGAACAAAATCAAATCACCTTAAAAAAATATTTTTGGTTTGCTCTCCCCTGACTGATAAGTTCTAGAAGTTGGTAGTTACAGGGATAGTAGTTTATTCATAGAACTAGGAAGCTTTTCCCATAAATATCAACATCTGACCTTCAGATTAGGTCAAGGTCCATTTGAAAATGAAAATATATGTGGCAAAAGAGTAGACAAGACATGATTTTGCAAAAGTCTTGTTTTTACTTTTATATGTCTGCTGTATGGTTTTAAATGATTTTAAACAATTGATATGACAATTGTGCAAGTTTGAAAAAAGTTCAACAAAAACACAGCAAACACACAGTTTCAGCAATTTTAATATGTATGCTGGAGGACAGAAAACAATTTCTTAAAGATGGACTTATTAATCATTGCCAGTATAAATAAAAATACTGTGACTAAACAAAGGGTTTGCACAGGTCCTTGAAAACCTCGAAAGTGCTTGAATTTTACTGTGGCAATATCAAGGTCTTGAAAGTGCTTGAATTTTACTGTGGCAATATCAAGGTCTTGAAAGTGCTTGAATTTTACTGTGGCATTATCAAGGTCTTGAAAGTGCCTGTAAATGAAAGTTTTGCCCAAAAGTGTTTGAAAGTCCTTAAATTTTAATAGCAGAAGATTGATCACATGACAAAAATAAAAAGAAGAATAAAATTGCTGTAATTTTAAGTGCAACCAGCAGAAAATTCCAGTCGCAATATAAGTGTATAGTACATGAGCTAAAAATAGACATACAGTGAGCTCATAACCTAGTTACCTCTCTACATTTTATTCCTCTGTGTACAAAATGTATCCATGAATAGCCATTTATTAAATATTCTTGTTCATTTTTCTTTTCACATATTTGTATTTTAAAAAAATTCAGTAAAAAATTTCTACAAATACTATTTTTATTAGTTTTTTGTAAGATACCTATTAGTCAAAAGATGTCATGTGACTAAGTAAAAATTGCACATACATTATAGTTGCCATCATTCAATTTGCTTGAGAGGATTGCCATTCAAATTAGCTTTCAGAATGCCAGGAAATTGTGTGTTTTATAAGCGTTGGATCGATGAAGAAGATTACAAATCTTGGCTGATGAAAGATGATCACGATTCACATGAGGCATATTGTTCATGTTGCAAGAAGTTGATCGACTTGTTGGCATATTGGGAGGCAGCTTTAACAAACGACACTGAAGGTACTGGTATGCTCTCTCTCGCTCTCTCTCAGTAGTAGAGATAAAGATGCACTAAATATCATTTTATAATAATGAAGTCCCATAATATGTAATGCAATTGGGTGCAATTATAGTTGCTTGTAGAAAATTTATTGACATTAATTTTATAGACTATTGTTTTAAATTATATAATTATATATTTATTAATATTAAATATGCCATGATATTTTATATAACTTAACAGTTCTTTCTTTTTTAACAATCCAGGAGACTTTATTTATATGTATGTATGTATGTATGTATGTATGTATGTATGTATGTATGTATGTATGTATGTATGTATGTATGTATTTTGAAGCAAATATTTCAGGAATGTGAAGTGTAGCTGTCTCTATTTGTTGTTTTCATGTAATAAAATAAATTGCCTATAAAAATAGACTGCCTAGGTCTTTAAAAAGATTGTTTCTCTCATCTTTAAATTAATTAAGATTTTATAGTGAAATGTCTAACATTTTGTGAAGCTTTAATTTTTTTTTTTACACGTGTTTACACCATTAATCTCATTTCATTACATATTTAGTTCTTTATTTATATTCTTAACTTGTATTCATTTCAGGCAGTAAGCATGGACAGTACTTGAAGCAAGCCTTAAAGTCAGAAAGGTACTTGGAAGATTTCTTTGTAAGCATGGACAGTACTTGATGCAAGCCTTAAAATCAGGGATACACTTGGAAGATTTCTTCAAATGAGCAGCAGTAGCAGTGGCACTACATCTGGGACTAGTACTACATCGGCCACATCATTGCCTGAAAGTACTATCCAGTGCTTCATGACCTCAAATCAGGCAGTAGTGGCAGAGAAATATAGGGTTATCACAGTCATCATAAGCCATTATTGCTTCAGGTTGTGTGAAGGAATAAGCCGCATATTCCAGTTTATACTCAATGACAGCACCATTTCCAAGCAGTTCAGTTATGGTGAAAGGAAAGCGGCCTACCTCTCTACGTTTGGAATTTAAACAGAGATTTGATTGCACTGTGCCCTGGTTTTTGGATGGGACTATTGACTCCACATTGATTTTTCATGAGACAGTCATCAAGGAAACAAGTACATGTTACATTCATAGTCTCTTGTTGTAGATAATAATTAAAGAAGTTAAAACATACAACTAATGACTCTCTTGAATTTGTATTAATTAGGTCCTTGAAAACTTTTAACATCAGTCTTTGAAAGTCCTTGAATTTTCTGCCTTTAAAGCTGTATAAACCCTGTAAACAGTCAAGGGTCCAGTGAGTTATATGAAAACAGAGGCTTCTGAGTTTTGCATATCTTGTTAGTTTGGAAGGAATAGACCGTAGTGAGAAAAATCTTCAGTCAGCAAATATGCATGGAAACATCTTTAGTGTTGACATGTGTAGAACTTCTCAATTGATCTAGAAAAAACATTGCATGTAATTTAGAAAAGTCTTGTACAATTTTGAAAGTCCATTTCCTGGTACAAATAATTGATAAACTTGCATCTTATTTTTCACTTTAAATTATTTTGCATATTATCATTGTCATGGTAGTAGCTTCCATGTAGTTTTTTGTTAATGCATCTATTAATCTTAAAGAGTATCAGTGTTGCACATAGGATCCCAAGGGCAGGGAACACTGTCTCCATGTACTCCAATTTGTTGAGGGGGACAACACATTTCAAAGGGACAATGAAAAATACTAGATAATACTTAATGCACTAGTAGTGGTACAATAAAAAACGAGATATTTATATTTGCTTTGACAGTTTTGCTACCTTCACTTTGCTGTCTGCATCTACTATCATCTTTTCCTTGGACAATTACATTTTTATAACAAATGTTTAATCAGGTGCCCAAGTAATCTATAAAAACATTACATGTTTAAATACCTGTTTCACCTGGAAAAAAACTGCACTAAAGAATTTTTTATTCTGAATCTTGCTTTCATTTAACTTTAGTGTTCACTCATGGTCTCAGGGATGATTCTGCTATATTAATTAGGGCCACCTCATGGACCCAATTTTCGTTGGTGGCTCCAAAATTTTTATTTTGAAATATCCCAATTGAAAGATAGTAAATCTTGCTTGCCAGAACTTTTCTCTCATTTCATTCATATCCATTACGTGCATTATTAGATCAGAACCATAATTTTACCTGTTTCCTTTTCAGAAGTCATCTTAATCATACAAAAGCTTGTTAAGTGCATTTAGTCATAATAAGTCGGGGGCCAGGCTGAACCCTAATATCTAGATGAAATTACCTCTCCAGCCAGAATAGGCCAAGTTGGCGAAAATAGGGAGAAGTGTGTATTAAGTTCAAAATAGTCACTTTAGACTAATGTTTTTGCATATTTTTCATATCAGATTATTGAAATGCTGATGAAATAAATATTAATAAAAGTTTATAAAAATATTAAACTTCTTATTTCGCTTCACCACTGTTGTTGTATAAAGCGACGTCGGAAATAGGTTATAGTCAAAAATCTGTAACATGTTCCATAGTAGAAGTCCTGTTTTCATCTGTTTATATGATGAATTTTATTGGATAAAATGATTGATTTTATTAGTAATAGACCTGGATATGTCCACTGAGTCATAATTGGTTCAGACTGGGCAACACAAATTAAATTTTTCACTTGTTTTTCAAGGTTCCTGTATAAATTTTCTGCTGGAATTCCATTGATAGCAGTGTAATTTCTGGTATTTATGGTCATCAAGTTAGCACCAAAATTGATCACAGAACATAAGACTTATGTTCTTTTTCTATCTTTCTGCCTTCCTCTTTGAAGGGGAAAATGGACAAAAAAGTCCAAATTTTACTTTGATAATTATTGCATTGTATTGAAACAAAATGGGTTGGGGGTAATGCCATGAAATCAATGCAAGGCACAGGGGATGCACAGGAGTTAAGATTTCGGGGACATAGGACACAAAAGTGCATCAAACCCATGATCCCACATTCAGGTTGCAATGCTGGAGTATGTAAGGATCCAGTCAGAAAAGAAACTGAAATTTACTAAATTTACAAGGTAAAAAGTGTGATATTTATTGTGGTGGCAATGTCAGTTTCTTGTCTCAATGATTGGTTGATATTCAAGTAATGTTCATAAATCTCTCTAGACTTTTCTTCTCTAGCTGGACTGTCTACTGACGCTCTTAAGTTCAGAGAAGATAGGAATTTGTTATTTCATACTCCTTGATCCATAGGTGGATAAATTACATATATTAAAAAGTTAAAGTATTAAATTAAAATGCATATCTGATGTAAGAAGACACCTGTAAAATACAGACTCTAAAAGACTTTCTTATGAAAATGTCTTATCAGCAATAAAACAAGTTTTATAGTATCTACAGCAGTTATATAATTTGTTTTTGTCCAACTTGCTGTAGGCGATTTATGTGCATGTCATTATTCCCTATAGATGCTAATATATTTTTCTCATCGTTTTATATTCTTGTCTGCATAGAAAAACACAGTTTCTTAATAGCTTAAAATATAGTTATTGACAAACATTGTTGCACTGCTCCATCTATGTAGACCAAATAACCAATGTAGACTATTATAACAAATCATAGGATTCTTTTCATACATTTCCTAAATTTAAACCATAGCGGTGCATAATACATATTTCAACAAAATTATTTAAATAATATAAGCCAGACATTTACAGAACAGTATTTCAGTTTATGTAGAAGCATTTTCACTTAAGTACACAAAAACCTTAATTTTACTACAGACCAAATACATGCAATGTGTTACCTATGATGTCATTCACTTGACCTTATAGACACAAATATTGTAATACACAAAATTGTTCACATACCTTTTTTTTGTTTCTACAAGTTGTGCAATTTAACATCTGATGGGCAAGAAAAGAAATCTGCCTTGTGAGTCTGGACAGGATAGTATAATATCATCCTGTAGGTATATAATTTTTACCTGTAACTGATCTCATTATTTTTCATGCTGTGGTGGATTTCATGGTTACTTCATAACATGAATTTCAAGGCACACCTTTAAATTCAACAGATATTCAAGACACATCCATATATTAAAGTAACCATGAAAATATATTTTTTTTTTACAAATCCACACAAATTGATACCTACGAAAATAAAAGAATTTTCACAGTATTCAACTAACCTCATCCCAGACACAACCTCATCCCATACACAAACCTCATCCCTTACACAAATCTCATGCATGACATAAACCTCATCATGTCACAAATCTCATCCCTTACACAAACCTCATCCTTACACAGAAACTTAATCCCTTGCGCAAATCTCATCCCTCACACAAAACTCATCCCTTACACAAATCTCAGTCCTGACACAAACCTCATCCCTTAAACAAATCTTATCCCTTATCCAAACCTCATCCCTTACACATATCTCATCGATGACACATACCTCATCCCTTACACAACCTCATGCCTTACACAAATCTCATCCTCCCCATTGTTTAGATTTCAGAAACCCACCAACACACATGGGGAAGATTTTGTTATGAGTAATCCTTTACCTTGTTCCAAGTAACTGAACTAATTTTCTTGTGCCTAGGTGGGCAGTGTCGACTGTTATGACAAGGCAGAACCAGATTCCAACACCAGATGGCAGCAAGATGACCTTTGGCCTCATTCCACTATGGGACATGTGCAATCATTTTAATGGGTTGGTAAGTTCCAACTGAAGTAATAAGACTGGTTTCTGAACCTGTTACTGAAGTGAGAAAAACATCTCATTATTGAACAGAGTGGTATACTTACTTAGATAACCAAGCTATTGCCGTGCAGAGCTCTTAATTGTTACATTTATGTGTTTACAAGACTCTTTATTGTTTTATTCCATTCCTTTTTTTGTGTGAAAAAATGGGGGATGTAGCATTCACATTCTTGTCTGCTGTGTAATTTTTGAGCCGTATGAGATCATTTGAGGAAACTGGGTCAAAAGGAAAAGGTCATTGTGACAAAGAAGAAAAATGGTTAGCAGTAATACAATATCTTTCACTATTGCCTTGCTTTCCTTCTGAAATGCTAAGTTCCCTCATCTGAGCTTGTATATCCAACCTCCCATTGTATGGAATGTTCTAGAAATCTAGAACAGAGAAAACCCAGAACCAGTCTGACAACCACATCATCAGCTAATGCAGGATACTCATTCTCTTTGCTTCGGACACATGTAATGCTAAGAAGCGTTCAATTCACTCTTGGAAAATTGCCTTCATTTATGTGTTTAAATACGTTTTTCAGCAAATTATTCTAATTTTCAATTTTAATTGAGTGATTATCACCTCAGTCCTAGCATTATTTGATTGTTAATTTAGCTCTCTTGATAATTTAGGGGACTTGATTGGACCATGTTCATCAGTGGTGCTCTTCTCTGTTCTTTCCCTTCCCTTACCCAGTGTTAGGGTAAGTAATTCCTCCTGTGTGTTAGTTCCGGAATTTTAATTTGGTACTTGCTTCAGCAGTACTCATCTATATTTTTGCCTGAGGTAAGTATTACTACTCATTTGTGGTTCCTGAATCTTACTTCCCCTTTGTTCATCAATATTGGGAATTAATAATTAATAGTACTTGTTTAGGCAGTGACCTTAATTGTTTTGTTCATCAATTGTGGAAATTGAGTAATTAATAAGTACTTGCTTAGGCAGTATGCTCAACTGATGCATTGAAATATTTTATAGCGCTGCTTTGTCAGTACATTTTCGAATAAGTACCACTTAGGCAGTACTAATTTAATTGTTGCATCAAATAATTGTATTGTACTGCCTTGAATAAGTATTTGCTTAAGCAGTATGATTTTGATGGTTGCATCAAATAATTTTATGGCATTGCTTTGAAATAAAAAATTTGCCTTTTTTAATAAATTTCAGAGTGTACTAACTTTGGTAGTACATACTTTTCTTTTCAGGAATATTGCAAAATGTGAGAAAATGTGGGCACAGGGAGGCCCTGTGGGATTCTTACCCCACATGTTTATCCTGTACAAAGTGCATATCAATGGACAGTTGTCTGTTCTGTTGTCTATGGCCTGATAATGTTTGGCACCTGGCAGAGAGTTGGCACACCCATAAGGGGAGGAAGAAACTCCCTTCTTTCCCCTATATTCCTGGATCCCAGGAGAGTATGGTATCCTTATCTCCTCGATCCCAGGAGTGTATAGGATCTTCCTGTTCTCTAAAGAAGAGTATTGCCCCATTGGGACAGTTTCATTCCTAGATGTGTAATGCCCCTGAAGAGTCGCAACGCTCTCTCAGGGTTGGCAGCCCGGTGAAGACTCCAGAGACCAAATCTCATGTCCCTGAGAAAGGAAAGCAGCAATATTGGTCTGGATCATCTGATGGAGGCTCACCCATTATATCATCTTTGCCTGACTGTTCACTGGTCACCATGCACCGATCACCAGTCTTCGAGCACTGGTCACCAGTCAATGGAATCCCATCAGCTGTACGGGAACAGGGATCAGGTCAATACCCTCGGTCTCCATTCTACCAATCATTCCAGTTGAGGATAAGGAGTCAGCGTATACTTGTCTGATTAGGGAAGAGAATCAGATCCCCCTTACTTATGTTCCCTTTTAATCCCTATGAAATGTGGGGACATCCATTCCAGGGATAGCAAATTTTCCTTCCCATTAACAGCACAATGGATGCCTATGTCTTGGCCTCAGAGCAGTTCAGATGTGGCAGGTTGTGGACCTACATCTTCTGCTCATGTGAAGTCAAACAAAAAGGAGGGTGGCTGGTCCACTTCCACCAGATAATGGGCCCTGGGTGGCCAAGTGGTCTAAGGCATTCGTCTTTACAGATCATTGACATATCACTTCTGTCCACATAGGTTTGAGTCTCGGCACAGCCAATGTGGGTATGTGAGAAAGCTTGCCAGTAGCTTCCTGTGGGTTGGTGGTTCTTCCCGGGGTTTTCCTAGACTCTTCCTCCACCAAATATATTGGCCACAATGTATTGCTTATTGTGTGCTGAAAAATGGCATTAAACACACAAAACCACAAACCCACCAGACAATTTAGGAGGGACGAGAAGCGTTCCCAAACCCCTGAGCAGTTGCACGACATCTATACCCATATAGGAGAGATGAGAGGCATTTCCCATCCACCTAAGTAGCCATCTACTAGGGGCAATCCCACAACTGTGGGATGTGGATACCCCTACTCCCTAGTTTCCATCTCATCAGAGAGACACTAGGTCAGGAAGTTTATCTTTGTTCAGCAGCAGGAGTAGGACAGACTTGAACAAGTTCACCAAGGAACCGGCCGTGATGGTCCCTCCTGTTCCCTTTGTGTCCCCTTCCTCCTCCCATCTGTTGGTTCAGGCAGAGGAGGAGGAAGAGATACGGTCTTTTGGTGAGGCCTCCTTCTCCAAGTTTTGTGTCCCAAGCCTTTGGGTCTGGAGGAAAAGATAATCCTTTCCAGTTTGGAGAGACTCTCGGGGGCCGCATCATGACCAGATCTCATTTGACCATGGTACAGGAGCTTTCCCAAAGGGTTTTGAGAGGCCTGGAATTCACCAGGCAACTTAAGGGGTGGTCTGTACCCTCTATGTTGTGACCACTGGTTTCAGTGTCCAGCTACATGGTTCACTCTCCTGCTAGGATTCGTAAACCGCCACCCCAGATATTGGGTTGTTGCAAGTGGGCATTTCGATTGGGACCTGGTGAAGATGCTGGAGGTGCTTCAGTTTAAAGCTCATAGAAATTAGGGTGGTATTTTTAGCCCTACAGGGGTGTGCCAAAAAATAAGGAGTCATTGTGTGATGGTCTCCAGTGACAACATGTCAGTATTAGCATACCTCAGGCAACAATGAAGTACACATACTCCTTCTCTTTGTATGGAAGTTTGGAACCTCCTTTGCAGGGCAGCATCTGAGGGGATTACCCTCCGTGTTCAACTTATTCTGGGCAAGAAAAATATTCTGGCGGACAGTCTGTCCAGGAGAGGCAAAGTAGTCCTCATGGAATGGTCTCTGCACCAATCCATAGCAGAGTCCCTGTTCAGACTGTGGGTGAGACCCTTGGTGGACTTGCTCACGACGAGACTGAACAACAAGCTCCCTCTTTATTTCTCCCCAGTCCCAGATCAGAGAGCCTGTGCAATGGACACCTTCAGTCTAAGGTGGGATCATCTGTTCACTTATGCCTTCCCACCTTTCAGAATGATTCCGCAAGTGCTCCACAAAGTCAGGACTGCCACTGCTCAGCTCATTCTGATAGCCCCTCTCCAGCCCCAACAATCATAGTTCAGCGATCTCTCGACCTATTGATAGTCCAGCCCAGGACATTACCTCAGAGGAGGGACCTGCTGTCGCAGCACAGGGGATCTCCTCTCCGCAACAACCCACAGATTTTCCACCTTCATGCTTGGCTCATCTCAAGCAATCTATCTGCCAGGACAAGTTTTTTGAGCAAAGTTACCAACTGCATCATTTAGGCCAGGAGACAGTCTGTGTCCAAGATCTTTGATGCAAAGTGGAGAATCTTTTGCGATTGGTGCAGTAGGAAACACGTTAATCCTTGCTGTCCTTCTCTGAGCACACTGGCAGACTTTCTTCTCTTCCTGTTTAAAGACAGAAAATGTTCGGTTTCTACTATTAAGGGCTATAGGGCAGCCCTGTCCAACATGCTCAAGTTTTGTAAGGGTATGGCCATTGGTTTGAACTTTAATCTTTCCGATCTTATCAAGTATTTTGAACTGCCAAGACAGATATCTCACTAATGCCTTAATGGAATCTCTCTTGCATGTTGTGGGTTTTGTCAAGCCTCCTTATGGACCGCTTCCTTCAAGAACCTTACCCTTAAAACTGTTTTCATGCTGTCATTAGCGTCTGCAAGAAGAATGAGCAAGTTTCATGCCTTGTCTATAGATAAAGGTTGTTTATGGTTCAGGTGCAATTATAAGTCTGTTTCTCTCCTTTGTCAACCTGTTTTTTTGCCAAAATACCAGCTTCCTTTAGTAGCTCCACTCCCAATAAAGATCCCCAGTCTCATTTGTATCTGTGCTGGGGATGATCAAGATAGACTTCTCTGCCCAGTTAGGGCATTATGGTTCTGTTTGGCCGTGTCAGAAGGGAAAAGAAGGGGTAGGAAGCGTCTCTTCCTACCAATTAAAGACTCCTCAGATATCTTGGCATTCACCATTCCCAGGTGGATTGTCCTCGCTGTCAAGAGAGCTTATCAGTCCCTCAATGAGAGGGACCTTTCGTTTATGAGAATTAAAACCCATGAAGTCGGGGTTTTTGCTGCTTCATGGGCCTATTGTAATCATTTGTTATGAGAGCTCTGTTTTGGCAGTCACATACTACTTTCTCCTCCTTTTACCCTCAATCTTTTGCACACCCAAGCGAAGGCATTTTTTTCCTTGGGCCCAATAGTTATGGCACAAAAAGTGGCCAAATCTGCTGCCAACTTACAGTAGTGGACTTTCCTACCATAAGGGTCAATATACTAATTTATGCTAGTTTTTTGAGGCCATCAGCCTCCTCTTGAACTGGTAAATTCAGCAAGGCAGTAGTGACAGGTAATGTCTTACTGCTTTTGATATGTGTGTAGGTGTGGGGGGTGAAACTAATTTTAATAATGTAATACTTACCTGTCAGTATTGCAAGATTCCCTCCTCTCACCCCGGTTTGATGTCCCAAGCATAGTCTGTGTCCGAATCAAAGAGGAAGAGTATCCAGCATGAGCTGATGACATGATAGTCAAACTGGTTCCGGGTTCTCTCTCTGTTCTAGATTTCTAGAACATTCCATATAATTGGAGGTTGGAATTATGAGCTCAGTAAATATTACATTATTAAAATTAGTTTTACCCCCCATCCCAAAAACTACATTTTCACAAAAAAACATTAGTTCTACAAAACAGACTTTGACCAAACTTTGTGGATGGCTTGCACTTGGGGTAAGGAAGAACCCAGTCAATTTTGGGTAAAGAGGTGGAAGGTCAAGATCAGTGTGACTGAAAAAGAAAAATTATTTCTGCACAATAACTTTAGCTGTTCATCACAGACCTGGTATAAACTTCATGGATGGCTTGCACTTGGAGTAAGGTAGAAGACATTTAATATTGGAGTCAAAAGGTCAAATGTCAAGGTCACTGGCTGAAAAATGAAAAATGTTATCTGCAAAAAAAAATTAGTTTTCGACCATGTACATTTTCAATGTTTTTGGATGATGTACACTTTGGGAAAAGGATAGAAGCCTATTGGTCAAAAGGACAAAAAGGTCAGGGTCACTGTGACTGAAAGAAGAAAAAACGATTTTGCATAATAACGTTATTTTTTTACCACATACCTTGACCAAGGTTTGTGGATGGCTTGCGCTTAAGGTATGGAAGAAACCTATTGATATGGAGATCAAAATGTTAAAGTTCAAGATCATTCTGATATAAAGAAAGATTGGTTTTGCAGAATAACTTTTTATTCTAGAGAAAGTTCCTGGATCAAACTCTGTGGATTTCTTGCACTTAGGGTAATAAAGAAAGCTATAGATTTTGGGGTCCAAAGGTCAAAGTCATGGTCATTGTAAGTCTAATATAGAAAATAATGGTTTCTGCACAATCCATTTACTTCATTGCTACATACCTTGACCAAACTTCCAGGTCATTGAGACCCATTGCAGGGATTTCCTAATTGCTTTTTTGGGGCCTAATTTCAGCCCCATTCCCAATCCACAAAGTGCACATATTTTCCCAATTGGAACCTGAAAATTCCCAAGTTTGGTGATCTAGGTCTGAGATTCAAGTGTCAAGTAAAATGGCAAAACTTTGCCTGTTGTTACATTTTTGAGTGAGAAATGAGTTATAGTTCATTCAGCTCAGCATCATGAATGATATCTGTGTCTGTAGCTCATTGAATTTTCATGTGAGTGACTCAAAATGCAGATAAAATCACCTACTTTGTTTTACGTAGGAATGATTAGGTAAACAAACATAGTCTGCAACATCTAGTTTTCATTAAACTATTTTAAATTTGTATTTAATGTCTGTTTATGATATGATTTGTATAATGAGTAGACAATGTTTGTCTAACTATGGCATGCTACAGCTCCCATAACTGCTCTGTGCTGTATCAGAAATGTGTGCAAAACAAATTTGATAATTTTACTCTTTTTTAGCATGTATCGAGTGAGTGGTGTTGCTCTGTATGTTGATACAAATGATGTTGAAATCAATTGTGTGCAAAACAAATTTGATAATTTTAGCTACATTTCAAGATGCTTTTGTGAAAATTCACTGAACTACAGACACATATATCATTTGCAATGCTGAGCTGAACAAATTATAATATATAGGGAAAAAATGAATTCTCTGTTATTTTCTGGTAAGTTCCATGACATGAGTCTAAATAACAACAGTGGTTAATAATTGATGCTCTGTGACATCAACTGATTTAAAACAATCCCTAAAGATGCATCTGTGACGACTAACCACAATGTTATAGACATGAAATGTGAGTCGTGTGACATGATGCAAAATATACTACACTTTGAAAATTAGAAAGAAAGAGGTCTTTAAGTCAGAATGTTAGAATCTTTTGGTTTTAAACCCCAAAGATCATTATTTGATATCCAAGTCTGTTTAAGTTACACAGAACAGGAAGTGCCAACTTCCATTCCAAATGAAATGGTCATGTCATGGAACCATGTGTATCTTTGGTGGTTACTTCAACTCCCAAGACCATAGCTAGTTTTGTGACTGCATGTGGAAAAGACACATGTTTAAGGTCAGACTTAAAAACCGAGTGGGATATTTCTTTTGTTTAAAAATTCTCAATTTAGCTTCGTGATGCACTGCTTTTCCCAATTCCATGGACACCTGGACTCCACATTCAGAATGGCAGGAAAATCCCTGCATGTGGTGGGCATATAATATGCCATTCATGATACTATTGTTTGCTTCTGCTCAAAAGTCTACAACCCATTTAGACAGATTCCACTGACAACCCATTTAGACAGATTCCACTTACAACCCATTCAGACAGATTCCACTTACAACCCATTCAGACAGATTCCACTTACAACCCATTCAGACAGATTCCACTTACAACCCATTCAGACAGATTCCACTGACAACCCATTTAGACAGATTCCACTTACAACCCATTTAGACAGATTCGACTTACAACCCATTTAGACAGATTCCACTTACAACCCATTTAGACAGATTCCACTTACAACCCATTTAGACAGATTCCATTTACAACCAGATTCCACTTACAACCCATTTAGACAGATTCCACTTACAACCCATTTAGAGAGATTCCACTTACAAATTATTTAGACAGATTCCACTTACAAATTATTTAGACAGATTCCACTTACAACCCATTTAGACCAATTCCACTTACAACCCATTTAGACATATTCCACTTACAACCCATTCAGACAGATTCCACTTACAACCCATTTAGACAGATTCCACTTACAACCCATTTAGACAGATTCCACTTAACAACCCATTTAGACAGATTCCACCTACAACCAGATTCCACTTACAACCCATTTAGACAGATTCCACTTACAACCCATTTATAGAGATTTCACTTACAAATTATTTAGACAGATTCCACTTTCAACCAGATTCCACTTACAACCCATTTAGACAGATTCCACTTACAACCCTTTCAGTCATCATCTCTCTATTGTATTGCCTAAAATGGGAAAATTCACAACATTTTTCCTTTTTCATCATTGTGAAGTATCACGGGGGTGGGGGTGGGTGCGGTAGCCCTAAGTATTATCTAACAAGAATGTTGGCACAGTTGTACAAGATAAAGTGTTGGGATTCAACCACTTGCCAAGCTTTTGGCTTTTATATGTTGAAGTTTTGATGATCAAACAACTTCCAGGTTAGTGTTTTCTGAACAGATGCTCAGGTGGGCACTTTCCTTCAGAGCATTAGAACCTCATTTAATATATAATCCTTTCTTTGATTTTCAGTGCATATTCATTGCATGGAATGATCCAATATATGTTCCTCTTATTGTCCCAGCACTTCTTTGAAAATACAGGGATATTATGATACAATCCATCTGTATGTATACATGGGCATATTTACATATGGTCATACATACATACATGTGTAATGACTTTTAACTCCTCCTAGACCATTGAAGCTAGACACATGAAACTTTTGTCCGTGATAGCCCTACAGATGTAGATTGTTCCAGCACTTTTGGAATTTTGATTACATTCCCTGGGGTGGTGCTTGGGGTGGGTTGATTTTATATAAATTTTTAAAAACTCCAGTTATATGTTTCACATGTCTGAGAATTGGCATATGTGATAAGTGAACACATATCAGACTGGGAGCCATTGGCAATACCCTGGGATCATTCCCATCTCTAGGAACTTAGCCCATGAGTCATAATATAACTATCAAGATTCCCACCTTAGAACCATATATACATTTACTGGCCATGAAAAGACAAATTTATACATGTAACTTACATTAGCCCTTGGGTCAATCTCTACTCTCGTGGACTTTGTCCCTGGGTCATAACTTGGAAACTTTTGAAATCCCTGCTTTATCACCATATATATACTTACTGCACATAAAAATTCAAATTTATGCATGCAAATGACATTCACCCCAGTGTCGATCCCTACCCCTCAAAGGGACTTAGCCCTAGGCCATAGCTTGAAAACTATAGAGATCCCACCCCGTAATCATGTACATACTTATTGGGCAAAAAGGGGCAAATGCACATACACAACTGATATTTTCCCATGCAGTCCTTACCATCAGGGACCTCCCCAAAAATGCTCAAACTTTGAGGTGTACATGTATGTTCAAATAGGGAAGCTCGGGGTATACGTGCTTGATAAACACAGAATTCTAGTTCTTGATGAAACTCCTGTCTACCTGACCAATTTTTGTGAAATATGTGTCCCTTCCTGATCACTGGATATTTTATACTTTGTTGTCGAGTTTTCTTTGCAATATGGACTTAGTTTATTTATTTATTTTTGTTATTTCAAAGAAAGTTTATATTTTATTCCTGTTGTTAATCCCACGATTTCAAAAAAGTGCAATGGTACTGTGATTTAGTCCATCTGTACATGGGGACATACATAAAGTGTTATGTTCTTGAAATTTAGTCCATCTGTACATAGGGACATACATATAAGTGTTATGTTCTTGAAATTTAGTCCATCTGTACCATACATGCCATAACACGACTTGTCACGCGAAAAACACGATTTTGGACTCCATAACCCCCCGACATGGTCGTGTTTAGAAAAACACGATTTTCAGCAATCTTAGCGAAAAAAAAAAAAATTCTACAAAAAAACGGAAAAAAAATGTACATTTCTTGATCACAATGATATATGCCCGTAATCTGTGGTATGAATAAACAGTAAACAGAGCTGTTTTAGAGACAATTAAAAGGTAAGGTGGTCAGAGATAAAGACACCTTTCAGAGATTTATTGAATTGACTCACAATAGCTAGGGTGATGTGTCGTGTCAAATCCTTTGAGCACTGCTGAGGGAGAGCCCATTAGGCTAATTTGCATAGGTAAATTACACTAAGTGGAACAACCCAATTTGTCTGAAGTTAAGTACATCAAACAGATGCATGTTGACAAACAAATGTTATTACACATCACTGACTGCATTGAATGAGAATAGTAAGCCATCTTTATTAAAGTTTGTTATCAGCGGCAACGTTTCTTTGAAGCCGGATTTTTATTCCATATATAAAATTCAAAACATGATTATTTTGGTAGGTTGAACAACATCACCATTCAATATCTAATGCAGTGTTACACCTAGGATCCAAAGGTAAGGGGACACTGTGTCCTTCACCCTCCAGATTTGGGGGACACACAATATTTGAAAGGGACAAAGGAAAATTGTAGCACATAATACACTAAAAGTGCAAAATAAAAATAAAAAAAAGGAGATAATCTTATTTGCTTTGACAGTTTTGCCACCTTGACTTTCTCATATTTTCCTTGGACATTTATGTGGTTGCAATAAATGTTTAATCGTGTGATCAAGTAACTCATGAAAACATTAACATGTTTGAATATCTGGTTAACCTGAAATGAACTGCACCATGGAATTTTAATAATTTAAAAGTATTAAATCATTAATCAAATGACAAATTGTATATTTGCATAAATTAGTACCTTTTTTATTAATTCAGCCTGAGAATAAATTAAATCTTCACTGCCGTAGGTGTGACTTTAACCTTGAAAATACGCTACAATAGCAGTGGTCAAAGACTTGAGCAACTCAGCCAACTACCACAAACCTTGAATGCTTTCATTGCCAGATTCATTGTTTTGAAATGGATATTCATTGCCATCTTAAAAGTTTTATCACCTTTAGCGATTTGGCCATTGCTTACACCAACATAGATGTGGATGCACATTCGCGAAGGAAAAGTGTAGGCATATTTGTGAACACAAATGACACTTACATTACCGTCAAACCAACTACTGAACTATTGAAAGCAGCAAAGACTGCATGTAATTAAAACTACATTCCACTGTCCAATGGATTTTAAAGACAGTAACTTGGTGTATTTTTGTATTTAATATCTGTTAGGTTGTGACCATGTTTATGGTGATGTTATTTGACAATGCTAAGTCTACCATTTTTTTGTTGTTGTAAGTATATTGAATGCTTCAGAAAAAACAGATGGTATTTTCTTTTATTCAGATTTGAATTTCCAGTCATTTGCTATAGGCTGATTTGAAAAGATAGCTTATTCTCATTTGGGTGATGTCACTTTTGGCGGGTCACGTGCACTGACCCACCTTGGCACCTCAAAACACACTTTTTGAGTCTCTAAAAAAAAAAAACACTGTCTGGGAATATGGCAAGTATGCTGTACATGGGGACATACATATAAGTGTTATGTTCTTGAAATTTAGTTCATCTGTACATGGGGACATACATATAAGTGTTATGTTCTTGAAATTTAGTCCATCTGTACATAAGGACATATAAGTACTCTGTTTTAGTCCATCTGTACATAGGGACATACATATAAGTGTTATGTTCTTGAACTCCTCTTACACGATTAGAGCTAGACACATGAAACTTGGGACAGAGAAATTTCTAGATATGTAGACTGACCCAATTGTGATCAAGCCCCTGAAGGTGGGGCTAGGAGAGTATGATTGATTTTTTGCATAAGTTTCACATGATGCCTATGTGTATTGTTTGAGAATTGGCATGTATGATCAATGACCCAAGTGTCAATACATAACAGACTGGGACCCTCTGGTTATGCCCTTGGGCTGGTGCCTAGAACAAAGTCATAACATTGAAAATATTGAGATCCCCACCTTATAACGATGCATGCACTTACTGGGCACGAAAAGAAAAATTTATACATACAACTGACACTTACCCTCAGGTGCATCCCTATTCCCTTGGGTCATAACTTGGCAACTATTGAGATCTCCTCTCTACAACCATATATACACTTACTGGGCATGAAAAGGCAAATTTATACATACAACTGACATTGGACTCAGAGGTCATCCCTGCGCCCCCCCCCCCCCCAAGGGACTTTGACGCTAGGTCATAGCTTGAAAACTATTGAGATCCCCACCCAGTAACAATGTACACACTTGCAGGGCATAAAAAGACAAATTTGTATATGCAACTGACTTTGGCCCCAGCATCCATATTTACCCCCCCACACACACACACACACACACATACTTCCATCCCAAAGGGACTTAGCCTCTGGGTCATAGTTTGAAAACTATCAAAACTCTCACCCAATAACCAATATTACCATGTTCATACTGAGCATGAAAATAGAAATGTATATAACCAACTGACATTGCCCCTGAGGCACTCCTTACCCTCAAGGATCTACCCATGTGGCAGAAACCTCAGAGTGGAGGTCAAAATGGGGAAGAGCAAGGATACGTGTTTTACAGACACAGAATTCTTGTTGGCTGTTATCAAGTACTTATTGGGTACTGTTACCAAGTACTTATAGGGTGCTGTTACCAGTACTTATTGGGTACTGTTATCAAGTACTTACTGGGTACTGTTATCAAGTACTTATTGTTTACTGTTATCAAGTACTTACTGGGTACTGTTATCAAGTACTTATTGGGTACTGTTATCAAGTACTTACTGGGTACTGTTATCAAGTACTTATTGGGTACTGTTATCAAGTACTTATTGTGTACTGTTATCAAGTACTTACTGGGTACTGTTATCACGTACTTATTGGGTATTGTTACCAAGTACTTACTGGGTACTGTTATCAAGTACTTATAGGGTGCTGTTACCAGTACTTATTGGGTATTGTTATCAAGTACTTATTGGGTACTATTATCAAATACTTATATGGTACTGTTAACATACACAGGACACAATATATTTGTTGCTATATAACATGACATCACTGTATTTCCAGTATGATGCAACAATACATAAACACAGGTCATGTCACATAATATATTCATACATGATTCAGTGATAAAAGTTATTAAAATAAGACTTTATTAATAACATTTGTACAAGGTTTAAGTTTGTTAGAAAGCAATTTACATGAGAATTTATTATTTAGAAAATTAGGGTATAATAAATAAATTATATTGTTTGTACTATTTGGATATTGTGGTCTCTATCAATGTATATGGGGCTTTCAAGCTTGACCTGTCATATTTTGGTCTTGTCCACAATATCCAACAGTAAAAACACTAGAATCAATTATTAGGCAGACTTAATCTTTAGTATTGGTTCATCTGAGTCACTTGTATGTCCTCCAAAATCACAAATTTGGTATAACCCCAAACCTCACTCGACAGAACTCACTTTTATCCAACCATTTTTCATGTCCCCAGAGGACTATGGATAAATCAGGGCTCTACATTTAGTTATGATGTAGGGTATATTCTCGCTACATGTTTAATTTTTAGCTCAGTTGGCAATAAAGCCAAGTGAGCTTATGCTATGGCCCAGTATTCAGCGTGCATCATCCCTCACGTGTTGTCTGTTTACATTGATATTTTCAACTTCTTCTCAAACAACGCTTAGCCAGTTTCAATCAAACTCTGTATTAATGTTCCTCAAGACATACTCTACAAAAATTATGTTGAGGGTGGCTCCTTTAGCAAGGGTGTGGCTTCCATTGCAAACAAAATGGAAAACCTATTTTTGACTTTTTATCCAGAAAGGCTCAACCAGCTTTGATCAAACATGGTACGATTTTTTCTTAGGATATGCCCAATCAAAATTATGTCTGTGGTGGCTTCCCTAGCAATAGTGTGGCTTCCCTTATCAACCAGTTGGAAAACCTATTGTCCATGTCTTCAAAATGATTGAGCTAATTTCGATCAAACTTGGTAGGAATGTTTCTTAGGACATGCTGTATGAGAATTGTTTCTTGGGTGGCTCCTCAAACAGCAGTGTGGCTTCCATAGTAAACATACGGAAAATTTCAATCAAACTTGGTAACAAATTTTGTTAGGACATGCTGTATCAAAATTGTGACTGGGTCAGCTCACCTAGCAATGTCACAGCTTTCATAGCAACAATATGGAAAACCTATTTTCAGCTTCTCCAAAAAAGTTGAGCCATTTTAAATTAAACTTGGTAGAAATGTTTTTTAGGACATACTGTATCACAATTTTGTCTGTGGTGACTTCATTAGCAATGGTGTGGCTTCCTGAGCAACTGAGTGAAAAAACTATTTTTGACTTCTTATCTAGAATGGTTGAGCCAATTTTGATCAAAATTTGTAGGAATGTTTGTTAGCACATACTCTATCAAAATTATGTCTTGGGTGGATCCCCAGGCAGTGGTGTAGTTTCCAAAGCAACCATATGGAATTCTTATTTTCAGCTTTTCTAGAATGGCTGATCTGTTTTTGATCAGACTTGAGAGTATTTCTCAGGACATGCTCTGTCACAATTGTGTCCATAATGGCTCCCTTAGCAATGTTGTTGTTTCCATAGCAAAGATATGGAAAACCTTTTTTCAGCTTCTCCAAAAAAGTTGAGCCAATTTCAATTAAACTTGGTAGAATGTTTTAGGACATACTGTATCACAATGTTGTCTGTGGTGACTTCCCTAGCAATGGTGTGGCTTCCTGAGCAACTGAGTGAAAAACCTATTTTTGACTACTTCTCTAGAATGGTTGAGCCAATTTTGATCAAACTTTGTAGGAATGTTTGCTAGGACATACTCTATCAAAATAATGTCTTGGGTGGATCCCCAAGCAGTGGTGTAGTTTCCAAAGCAACCATATGGAAAACTTATTTTCAGCTTCTCTAGAATGGCTGATCTGGTTTTTATCAGACTATGGAGTGTTTCCTAGGACATGATCTGTCAACATTGTGTCCAACATGTCTCCCATAGCAATGTTGTGGCTTCCATAGCAAACATATAGAAAACCTATTTTCAACTTCTTCTTGGTATGAATATTTCTTAGGACATGTGCAATCACAGTTGTGTCTATGGTTACTCCATTAGCAACAGTGTGGCTTCTATAGGAGCAAGAGGGAAAACCTACTAATGTTACTTATCTCTAATCAGGTATTGTTAGCTGTTACTAATATATAGAAAAACTAACACAGAATGACTTTCTTTCCCATACTGACATTCCATATCAGACCAGATGTGATATGTAGAGTCCTAGCCTTGTACAGCATCACATTCATACAGTAGATGCCAGAACAATGTCTAGTTCAGCTGAAGTTACTCTAAGTAAAGAGACAGTTAAATAACATGTTAAATGCCACAATTTCTATCAAATAGCTAGAAATTGTCCTGACATGGTTATCTTTCAACCCAATGCACCTGCTTTATTACTACATTTTTTTTCTCAACCAATGGGCCTATTGTTGAACTTGTTTCTACTCTTTTTAGATCACAACAGACTTCAGCTTGGAAAAAGATTGTAGTGAATGCTTTGCACTGAGAGATTTCCAGAAAGATGAACAGGTAATCACATATAAAATCATTTACCATGATGTTTTTATTTTTCTCAAATTTTTTACATGTACAGTCAACCCTGTCCTCATGGTTACCTTTACACACACACAGCAGTCAGCTGGTCACAACGACCAATCTAATTTCACCCCGGCAAATTTCCAATATAAATGTCGTGTGTAATGGTCACCTGCTTTCTGCAGTCAGGGGCCTGGTGTTTCCTAAACAAACAGTGGTTTCTTCTTGCCTTATGTGGTCACTGGAGCATATCTACAGTGACTGCTCAGTCTATACAAACTAAACTTTTGCTTCATAAGGAAGACATTGTTTAGATAAAGAAATATCATGTGAATCGATGTGCAAACTGGATGGTGGGAAAAGTAGTTGTGTTATTGTAGCAGAAATGGAAGTTACCTTTTGTGCCAATGTGACAGGTATATTTCAACATCTTCATCTATTTGCCTGTGAATTAAAGCTATCTCTAATGAAAAAAGTTCATCTTTGAGAAGAGATACAAGTTACACCCCTTTTCATTAGGGTCAGGGGTCATTCAATATTTAACACTTGTCTCTAAAGGCAGGTGAAGTTTTGGTTCATGGGTGACAAAGAATAGCCATTTACGGCTTCTTTTCAGTAAGTTGAGCAACTGGCTAATCCAAATATTGTTTTTTGAAGTGTGAACAGCTGTTTCCATGCCTGATTTATACTAGTTGGTGGACCAAAGAGTCAGTCCTTTGTATTACAATCATATGTAAGCTTTCAATCAGTAGTAAAATTAGTATTTGGTCATGGTGCACAAAACAAAGATTAGTGATTATTTTGTTGAATAGTGCACATACAACAATCTTGCTAATGTAATAATAATAATTAGCAATAATAATAACGATAAGGATATTTGGTGCATGGTATTTGTTCAAAAACCAATTTTGAAAGGTTAAACTTTTGCCTTTTCCCATGCATGGCAGCTGTTGACAGGTTTGACTGTTGTTTGCTATGGATCATAATATTAACTGTAAAGGTTGTATTTATTTTGCTTGACTTTTCTTGGGTACTTAAAGCAAATATTGTTTTAGTATTAGCAGAAGAATATCTGGGTCTTTTAACTGAGATGAGTTCCTTTCTGAAACCCTTATTTAACATCTAGAATACACTTTCTTATTTAACATCTAGAATACACTTTCTTATTTAACACCTAGAACACACTTTCTTGTTTAACATCTAGAATACACTTTTATGTAAAGCGTTTTACAGTCTACCATTCTGTACACTCATTAACAAAGGTGTGTCCATAGAAATATTTACTACATGTGAGCTTTACTATGTAAATACATTTAAATGAATGATTTTGGGCTTCAATCTGTTGTTAAGGCATGGTACATGTTAGAGTTCAGGTTGCATTTAGATTGTTTTACACACATTCTTCCATTCTGTACACTCATTTACAAAGTATGTCCATTTAAACATTCACTACAT
Source organism: Margaritifera margaritifera (assembly GCA_029931535.1). Taxonomy (NCBI): domain Eukaryota; kingdom Metazoa; phylum Mollusca; class Bivalvia; order Unionida; family Margaritiferidae; genus Margaritifera; species Margaritifera margaritifera. The sequence continues at coordinate 2,740,576 of JAQPZY010001622.1, forward strand.
GTGAGGTTTACTATGTAATATTAAAAATAATGAATTCAGGTTTCAAGCTGTTTGTTAAGGCATGGTACATGTTAGAGTTTAGGTTGCAATTAGATTGTTAAATAATTCGTACTTTTTTCATTTGAACCTTTCAAGTTTGGTATCAAGTTAAATTTTTCCATTTGAGTCTAGGTGCCATGGTGACTCAGTGATTTGCATGCTGAACTCACAATCAGCTCAGACCACTCCCGGTTGGATTTTGTGATGTCTTTTGGCAAGACACTTTGCTACCATTGCCTCAGCACTAAATAGTCTTTCATATGCTAATGTGCCTTTAAACACCAATTAACAATTAATCAATCAATCGATCTGAGCAAGTTTCTCTGACTCTTTATTGAAAATGAAATTGAACTATGTGAATACATAATCAGGACAATACTCAGTTGTCAAAAGTGGATCATTCTGACCTGTTTTCATGCTGCAACAACCAGGCAGACTATGTATGTAGCACACTTCAGAATTCTAATGTCAGATTTTTCTTTCTGCATTATATATATGCCTGCCTTATGTTATGGCATTGTCCATACATATATCTGTATGTCCATTAACATTTGCTTGTCCAGTGCATAACTTTCTAATGGCTTGAGGGGTTTTCATAAAAATTTATAGTTTATATTATGACTAAATGGTATGTTATGTACCATAGCCAGGCTACTACCTCAAGGACAAGGTCACAGCAAGGGAAAATGTAATTCTGTGACTTGTATCCTTGTCCGGAGTATAACTTTTGAACGACTTAAGATGTTTTAATGAAGCTTTAGACAATTATATATCATGAATAGATGGTGTGTCACATACCATAGCCATGCCCCCTGCCTCAAGTGAAGGTCATAGCAAGGGACAATGTAATTCTATGACATATCAGTTTTCAGAGTACCGTATTTGCCAGCCTATAAGTCAATGCGGAGTATAAGTCGAATTCACTAATTTTGAACATTTTTCATTCTTCATCCATATATAAGTCGATGTGGAGTATAAGACGAAGCCAGATTAAAACCTTGTCTTCGTTTTTTTCTCTAGTTACCTCTGGTTTCATGAATATTAATGGTATCACTGTATGCTATTCCAGATTAATTGGGAAAATGATTAAGATGGTCTGTACATATATTGTTTATAGGTATTATTTATTGGTAAATTGTACGCAATGAGATGAACCCCTGTTGTCAAAAAGTGAAGTCCAACTTGTATTCTTGCAGCAACAGTAACCTCATTATCAAATTACATGTACAACAAAAAATAAAAGAACTCGATAAAGACTTGTTGTTTTTAGTGAATGCATGAGAGAGAGAGAGAGGGAGAGGGAGGGAAACAATGCTGTGTCAGTGTGTAAGAACATATGTATTCAGAGCAGTTTTTATTTGTAGCTTTTGGAGAGAGAGAGAGAGATGTTACAGGGCAATTGCAATATGTATTGTTCAGTTACCAGACAATGGTGATCTTACTCATGTACAAGGGCACTACTATATTCCATTATCAATTAATACCTCTGAAAAATATTTCATTCTTGTTTTAATTACGGTTGTCACAAGAAAAGCACATAGCCTTGCAGTGTTATTTACATGCTAATTAAATATGCCTACAACTTTAGCCAGGTCATTCCAGTTGACACCTGTTTGAAGGCATGATCTGGCAGACGATATCAAATTAGTGAGGCTACCTATAGGGTATTGTAATCGATCCTGTACAGCATGTTAATGTATGCAGTACTGTATAATGACCTGTAATGCCAGGTGTTTACTCATGTAAGTTTCTCAACCAGTGACACCTTTTGTTCTCGCCAACAGAAGTGTCAGCATGAGCAAAGATCAAACCACTGATGCTGCCTAATCAAAGGAAGTGTACATCCATTTACTGATAAAGGGTAATCTTATTTGGTGGTCATTGTAGTTGCAAAGAAAATAACACAGTATGCTAAATAATCATTCTTGGAATTTAAACTAAATGGAGTCTATATGGATATAAATATTGTGAATATTTAAATATAAATTATATATCATTGAAACTGAAGGAGTATGGTATGTATTTTTAAAATTTACATTTACTATTCTATTACTGTTTTCTCTCTTTGACAAAAGCTTCAGCTAAACAGGGTACATTAAGCAAAGAAGCATTAAGAAGGGCTGAAATATACTATCTCTCTCTCGTATGGGGGCATATTTTATTTCAATCACGAGGTACAAGAAGAAAAACGTGTGATGTGTGACATGTTCATGTCATTGTTATTTGTTTTCTAATACACATATATGTAAGCAAATTTAAACAACATATATTAAACGTACATTTAATACTGACGATCATGTAAATATTTCAAAATCCTTCTCAGTGTCAGGTCCTATATTTTTTTGTACACGATCTTTTCCCCAAAATGATAATTATTTTTGTTACACTTAATTTTGTGTACTTTGAAGAATTTTAGAAAAAAAATTTCACGTACGAAAAATTTAAATACGGTAAAGCAATTTCAATGACATGATCCATATATAAGTCGATTCGGAGTATAAGACAAATTCCAGACTTCCAGGTCAAAAAGTATCGACTTATAGGCCGGCAAATACAGTATAATTTTTGAACCACTAAAGATATTTTAATGAAACTTAGCCAGTTATATATCGTATATAGATGGTGTGTTGCATTCCATAGCCATGCCCCCTGCCTCAGGTTGAAGGTCACAGCTAGGGAAAATGTAACTCTGACTTGTATCCTTATCACTTGAACCACTGAAGATATTTTAATGAAATCTTAACTAGTTATATATCATGACTAGACAATGTGTCACATACCATAGCCACACCTCCTGCCTCAAAGTCAAGGTCGCTGCAAGGGAAACTATAAACAAGTGACCTATTCATGTTAGGGTATAACTTTAAAACCAATGAAGATATTTGAATGAAACTTTAACCTTGTATATATGAGAGTGTCTCACATATTCACAGTCATACCCCCTGCCCTCAAGGTCAAGGTCACAAGAAGGGATAATGTAAGTCAGTGGGCAGTTTCCTTATCCTAGTTGTCACTTTTCAACCCCTACAGATGTTTTGATGAAACTTTCCACACCTTATACAGTAGTCAAATCCCTAGGTCAGTGGTCCAGGACATTAGCAGTGAAAAGTTCATGAGACAGGCATATCATGTTCTGTTTGTTTAAAAATCTTTTTTTTCTTCAGATATTTATATTCTATGGTGCGAGGTCAAATGCAGAACTCCTTGTACATAATGGTTTTGTATATCCAGAAAATGAACATGATAGAATAGCCATAAAACTAGGTAAGTTGCTAAGGGAAGTAACACTGATGCTTCGGGATCCTTCCTGAACATAATTTGATAGAGCATGTCCTAAGAAACTCTCCTATATGTAGACAACATACCCATTTTATAAGCGACGATAAAAATTGAATAAAATTTCTTTTGATGCAGATTTAAGGATTAAGGCAAGTCATACATTTACTCACATAATCTCTTGTTGATTTTTCAGAATACTACAGTACTTACTACATGCTAACTTTGTGTAAATTGATGTCATGAGAAATGCCTTTTATTGAAATATTTATCAATATGGAATTATCAATATGTACATCCTTGAGTATAAGAGAATAACTAAGAAATATGCTTTATAGCATCAAAATTGAAAATCAGGGTAGGTCTGCAATTTTATAACATGTTTAAAGGAGGAGCTACAGAAACTGTTTTTACATGTATACACACTCTGATTAGTGCAGTTTATAAATATTTTTTTAAATCTAGTATTTATTTTATTGTTTGGTCTTAATATCTTAATTATGATTTCATGTCATCAGTAAACCAGTCCATGCATGATTTCATGTCATCAGTAACTGACATAAAGCCTGCTTTTCTTTACAGTATTACCAATTTTTTTAAAAGAATGCATTATTTTCTGCATTCTTTGAACCATTGCATAAAACATGGAAGTATATTATACTTTTGATGCTTTCAATTGCATAAAATATGGAAGTATATACTTTTGATGCTTTCTTTACTGATTATAGTTTTTCCTGTTAGGTATTAGTAAAGAGGATCCTCTGTTTTCATTGAAATCTGAAGTTCTCACAAGATGTGGACTCGTAGCGTAAGTGTTTGTTCTTTTTGTCCTCTTAGCATTACGGCTAAGTGAGCTTATGGTGTTGCCCCACGTACATCATCTGAGACCATCAAGATTTGCTTGTTTCCGCTATGGAGGCAATGTTTTCAATCCAGTTTTGATCCACTTGAAATATAGGTTTGTATCATTAAGATCCTAGACGAGTTCAAATATTTGCAAGATCTCTGCATACTAATGATGTGATCTTGTATCTGATTGGCTGTGGTTGTTAACACTCTGGAGGCCACATTTCTGATATGATTTTAATCAAACTTGGAATATGTGCCATATTTCTGATCTGGTTTTGATCAGACTTGGAATATATGCTCAGGATCTCAGACAAGTTTGATAATGAGCAAAAATTCATTAATAATAATGAGATCATCATGCATCTGATTAGCAAAGCTTGTTCACTCTGGAGGACACATTTGTGATCCTTTTTTGTTCATACTTGGAATATATGCTTAAATCATCAGGATCTTGGACAAGTTCAGTAATGAGCAAGATACACATATTAATTAGGGATCTTGAATCTGATTGGCTGAGCTTGTACCACACTGGAAGCCATATTTCTGATCCAATTTTGATAAAACTTGTAATATTTCTTAAATCAAGATCTCACATGACTTTGATGAGTGAGGTCCATGCATGGTAATTAGGTGATCTTGCATCTGATTGGCTGAGCTTATTACCATTATAGAAACCAATTTTGACCAAACTTAGAATATATGCTTATATCATTAAAACCTCAGATGAGTTCGATAATGAGCAAGATTTACACATATTAATAAGGTGATCTTGCGTCAGATTGGCCGAGTTTGTCACCACTTTGGAAGCCATAATTCTGATCCAATTCTAATGCGACTTTGGAATATGGGCTTGTATCCTCAATTCTTGATGAGTTTGTTAATGATTTTCACAATATGGCTTCTTGGGGTGGACAATAATAATGGCTTCTGAAGCAGATTTTAAGAACAATTATTGAAAAAAAAGGAAAAAAAATCTCTGGTTTTTCTCAGCTCATTATACAATTTCTGCTTTTATATCATCGAAAAAATGTTCTTTTTTTATAGTTTTATGCCTTTTATGCCCTGTCACAGTATGTATGTATGTATGTATGTATGTATGTATGTATGTATGTATGTATGCATATGGTTTAATGGCATGTTAACATAATACTGGCTGTATAATGTTAATTAAGAGTAAAGTTCTAAATCTGTAAAAATAAAAAAAATTAAGTAGAAAAGGAATCATTATTTCATTGTCAGGATCATTTTAGTCTGAATTTATTTTCTGCATGATAATTAATGTTAAGACTTGTGCATATTTATGAGGTGGTCTTGCATCCGAATTGCTGAGTTATTGGTAAACTTGGTAAATAGGCAAATGTCATCAAGATCCTTGTTGAGTATGATCATGAGTGAGATCCACAAATATTAATGATTTAATTTTGCATTGATTTTAGGCTGAGTTTGTCAACACTCTAGTAATTATATTTCTGATCAGATTTTGATCATACTTGTTTAATAGTCTTATATTACCAAGATGTTGGATGAGTTTGATTATGAGCAAGATCTACCCATGTTAATGTAGTAATCTTGTATCTGATTGGCTGAGCTTGTTACCACTCTGGAGACCACATTTCAATCAGATTTTGCACCATCTTGATAAATAAGCTTATATTAGGGTCTAAGATGGATTATATAGTAATTGAGATCTGCACATATTAATGAGGCATTTTTGTATATAATTGGCGGAGCTTGTTACTTCTGTAGGTCAATAGACTATATTTCTTATACAGTTTCTGTAAAACTTGGGAAATAAGCTTATATCCTCAGTATCTTGGATGACTTTGATTATGTGCAAGAGACTATGCATATTGGTTATGCCTTTATGTTTAGAAATAATTTGTATCAGACTATAGTATAAAATAGGTTAAACTGACATGATATAAAGTTTGGGAGACATAGGTTATGTTCTTACAATACTACATAAGCCTGCTTATTGAAATGTGAAATGGTCAGCTGTTAAGTCATGTTATCCAGGTGTTCTATATCAGGCCTGCTTGGGCCTCTTGTTTATTTCATCTTACCAGTTCCACAAGAGCATAATGTTCACAAGAGCATAATGTTCATGATACCATCCATCATCTATAATCCTTCCTGCATTAGTTTCTTCTGTCAGCCATTGCATTTTAAGGTCCTTTTTTGTGTAATCAACTCCTCCTACATTTTTGAATGCATTATCTTGAAACTTTACTCAATTGTTGCAAAGATAATGGTGGTGCACATTATGCATTATGGGCACAGAAAAATAATTTAGTTCCCATAGACCAAAAAATGTTAATGTTTTGCCCAAATTATTCCTTATAATACTGGCAAAACACGCTTATATCCCGTTTTTGAGAAAAATTCCTTTGTAGGTGCCCACTTGAAAAATCTGGCTTAGTCTGATTTCCCCGTTTACTTCCAATAGTGGCAACAGTGCTAAAATTAAAATAGTTTTTTGTTGAAGCATACTATTTCTGTTTCAATTTACTCATATGCAGGTTTCTGATGAAAAAATTAGAGTAAATTTGTACCAGTAATTCTTTAGCCGATCAGTGACCTTCATTCTTTTTAATACTGTATTTATAAAAAAAAGTACACATAAGCCTGTTCCATGGCTCATAAATTAATTAGTTACCTGTGACCTAAAAGCAGATTTTACACTCATAAAAATTATATATTGTCAACAGCGTTCTTCCTTAAAAACATGGTTGTCTCGCAGTTACCATTTTGAAGATATTTAAGAATTTATCTTGTTGCCCACTATAATGATAAATTGATAACATTTTCCACAAAAGAATGAGTTTTCCCCAGAAACTTCTTGTTATATACAAAAAGAAGTATTTTGGTTCCTATGTGAATATGTAGTGTATAACCTAAACTAAACAAATTATAATGCACGTTGCAACAGGACACTGACGAAGGGAGGTAATCAGGGATTGTTATGTAGGATCCTAATTGATATAAAATATTCAGAATGTTTGCATTTTAAAAAAACTTACTCATTGTCACTGAATGTGCTTACATAAAATCTCTAGCATTGGCCTTTGTTCCTTTAAAATAATTAGTTGCCTTTGACCTAAATTTATGAGGGTGCTAAATACATTTTTTTAAAAACTACTTTGTTTTTAACTCACCTTCCGATCATAGGGTCCTTTGTTTAAGTATGCAGCTTCTCATAAACTGGGTTTGCACAGTCATTAAAGGTCATTGAAAGTCATTGAGAAATGAAGAACTCATTTCAAGGCCTTGAGAGTCATTGATTTTTCACCTAGGTCATTGAAAGTCCTTGAATTTGAGAGATTTTGCTTAAAAATAAAATATTATAGAAAATTTTGCTTTACAGCTTGATTTTTCCATCCTCTACTAGCCATTCTTCCGTTATCAGAATCCATGGGAAGTAATCAGACATTGTGCATAGCATCCCATTTACATGATGTGATTAACGCATACTCCCTCTTTCACTTGACCACGTGTTTCCGCTAAGGCATGGTTCGTTCATTAGCAACAGTCTTTTTAACAAGCAATAATCACAGAGTGGCTGGAAAGTACACATTCAGCAATAGTTGGCTGCAAGACAAAAACTTCATTAAGTGGCTGAGAAAAGATGCAAACTTGAAATACAGAGTGCTTTGTGTAGTGTGCAAGAAAAACATAAAAATTGCAGGAATGGGCATTGCTGCCTGAATTTTAAACTTATGAAAACACACGAGTCTGCTGTTTCGATGTCAGTGTTCATAGGGTCAGCACAAACAACATCATTTAATTAATTGTCAGTGCTGTCGTTTGCATCATAAAAGCCAGTTTCAACTTTGTCAGCTGGTTCTACAAATTCAACAACTGACAGTGGGGATGCAGTTTTGGTGACAGGTTTTATGCAAAGCAGTGATGTGCTGAAGTCTGAAAAATTATGGATGTCAGTAGCCTTTTCTAGGCAACAGACAAACTGGCAGATGAAGCAGAAGAGAAAGGGACAATCACACTAATGTCTCAGTGCAATGGACTTGGAAGAAAAGGAAAATAAAAAGAAGAGCAAGTGAAAGTACCAGAGTTGCTGCTGAAGGAGAAAGGACAGCTGCTAAAAAGCAGTGTTTAATATTTGGGTGCAGTTGCAATCACTGTATCATCATTTGCATTTCATATTTCATTACATTTATTTATATCTTGTGTTTATATTTGTTTCTTGTATTTAACTTAGTAACCGGAAGTATAACACTTGATACTGAGAGTAGTCATTGAAAAGTGAAAGCTGATCATTAAAAAGTCATTGAATTTCAGTTCTCCTGATCTGTATGAACCCAGTTACAGTTTCCATTGTATTTCTTGAAAACTTTCCACATTTATCCATGATGCACAATGAGTGTGATAAATGAATTTTCTGAAAAAATTACGGTGTTTTTAACTGTATCATGTTTTTGGCATGTGACTGTCATTTTTGGGGGCTTTACTTTCAGTGGCACTGTCCATCAATATCTGTTCATTATTAACTTTCACTTCATCATTCAACTGGCATTGTCATTTTTAGCATTTCTGCAAAAATAAGCATGATTTATGACACTTTACATTTATGTCCACACATATTGACATGTCAGTAAATGCGGTGGTTCTGGGATGTGGATATCTCTGACCTATGGAGACATTCTTCTTTTTTTTTCTTTGTTTTGTTTCATTATATGGGGATATCAATTCCTGACAGAATTCTTACCCTATTCTAATAACACCACTTACCAAACATGATAGGGAGCAGGGGCATCCCTGTTGAATTTATAACATAGCTATGATAACTGTCATAAGATTTCACAATAAGGTATACCAGAGGACTTGAAACACCTGAAGGGATTATAAGGGAACAAAAAGTTCAAAGGACAGCTAGAAGGGTGAAAAAAATGCAATATTTTTTTTCTCAAGGCAAGACAATATTCCTGAGCAAAAACATAAATTTTCAAATTACCATTTGAGTAGAAGAATGAATGAAGGAAGGAATGATTCTTTGTTTCTGTTGGATCCTATTTTCACTCTAAAACCCATTGAAAACCATCTTTGGTATACCATCTCTCCTAGGTGTGTGTGCATGTTTGTGTATGTATAGGGAATAGTCATGACAAATTGTCATTATTATTATTATTATTATTATTATTATTAGCATATTAAAAGATCTCAGAGGTGACAGTATTCATCCATTTTTGTTAAAAATCAACATAATGTAGCCTCTTTATGAAATAACTTATTTTAGCTTCATATTACTTTTTCTCAGATATTTAATATCTGTGGGAAGCATTTATCTTGGTGACAGAAATTCCCCACTTAATTTTCATAGTATACTTTTATCAACTGCTTAAAGAAAGTGTTCATTTCTTCCATGGATTTGCATTTCTAAAGGCAATGAATGATAAAATGTTCCTTTGTCTGATCCATCAGCTTTTATGCATTTTTGTGTTCAAAAACTTTAGACTTAAGATGATATGATTTTCTTGTGTATAAAATTGCTTCATTCAGATATGGACACAAGAAAATAAATGTTTATCCATTTTCTGACAATTCTAACTTATTGGTCTTGTAGGATCTTTCAAAGTTAATTGGCAAAATCATGTCATAAGTTATGCAAAGAAAATCAGCTTATGGACTCTTGTATAATTTAAACTTTATTCCAATAAAATGTTACAACTAACCTCTTTTCTTGATGCAGGTTAAGGACATTTTACCTTCATACAGGTAGCATACCAGTTGACAGTGACCTTCTAATTTACCTGAGGATCTTCTGCATGGATGAAGGTAAAAAGAATTCTTTGATTTCTTTGATCAGGTGTCTTCAGATACACCACCTGCAGATATATACAATACTAAAGATGCAGCATCTGGAAAATTCTATAGATAGTTTACAGTTCCAATAAAGAGTTATTTCCACTTAAAATCGGTGTTAATCATCTTAGGATCAGTCATCCTCAACATTGTAATTAATTACAAATAGTGATTTGTTTACACGTAATAAGATTGAGCCATATTTTATGCATATGATTGGTTATACACTAGCAATAATTCTGCAACTTTTTCAAGACACAAGACTTTCAGTCTTTTCATGGAATTAGTTTCATCTTCAAATGCATTACCTGAACATGATATGTTTGGAGAACATCCATGACCTCACAAATCCAGCCTTCCCAAGCAAGAAAGGATGGTAACCATGTCTTTTGGCTTCTTTAACAATAAACATTTGCTTGCTAGGGCAGAAGTAAGATGAGAGTGGTCTCCCCTTCAATAGATGGATTTGTGCCAAATCCCAGTATTCATCAGTTACAACTTCAGCTTGTGTCTGGTCAGTACACTTTCTTATGAGGCCTTGCAAATACCTTCTGTTGTCTGCCTTTACACAAGTATTAACTATCCCATTTGGAGTTTTCTCATCATAGGGAAGTATTCTCCATGGATTTTCTGTATGAAGTTTACTCAATACTTATTGTAGACAAATATTTTGCACTGTTGTTGTCTATTTCACTGAACAATAAGCTGATCAGCTCCATCTTAATTTGCAACTCCAATGGTCAGTAGTACATGTACTTAAAATACAGCTCATTACTTGACCTTTATTGTATTTTATTCGAAGATTATTTATTCTCAGATTTTAGCTCACCTGGCCATAAGACCAAGTGAGCTTATGATATGGCCCAGTGTCTGTTGTGCATCATACATCCAGAAGCAATTGCTATTTTAAAGTTCTTCTTAAAAACCACGAGACCAATTTTGACCAAAATTCATCACAGAACATCCTGGCATGAATGACTTTCAGTCTGTTGCAAATGATGCTGATTCACCATCAAATATGGCCATCATTACTAAAAAAAATTGTAAAAAAACATTTAACAAAAAACTGCTGAACAGAATTTATCAAATTGGACAAAGCATCCTGGCAGGAAGACCTTTCAAGTCCATACAAATGATGTTTATCCACCTTCAAATATGGTGACCATGTATAAAAAAAAAAATATAAAAACCTTGAAGTGACTGCTTCTCTCAAACCTCAGAATACAATTTGACCCAACTGCACAGCAAACATCCTGACATGAAGACCTTTTAAGTTTGTTCAAATTATGCTGATCCATCATCAAACATGGCCACCAGTACTAAAAATAGACAAGCATTTTAATGATTTCTTATCTAAAACCACAACAGAATTTGATGATATTTGACAGAAAGCATTGTGGCATGAAAACCTTTCAAATTTTTACAAATGATGCTGATCGACCATCAAATAGAGCCACCATTACTAACAATAGAAAAACCTTTAAGCGACTTTTTCTCCAAAATTGCTGAATGGAATTTGAACAAACTTGACAGAAAACTTCTTGTTATAAAGACCTGTCAAATTTGTATGGATGATGCCAATCTGCCATCGCATATGCTACTGTGACTAAAAACAGAAAGAAAAACTTAAATGAATGACTTCTTTTCAAAATTGCGGAAGAGTTTGTCAAACTTGACAGACAGCATTTTGGCATGAAAACCTTTCAGATTTTTACAAATGATACCATCTGCAATCAAATATGGCCAATGTTACTAAAAATAGAAAAGCTTTACATGACTTGTTCTCAAAAATGGCTCTTCAGAATTTGACCAAATTGGCAAAGAGGGTTTTCATATTTGTATAAATGATGCAGGTCGGCCATCAAATATGGCCATCTATCACTAAAAATAGAAAGCCTTTAGCAGGGTTCGCACAATCTTGAAAAGTGTTTGAATGTTGGCAGTTACCTTGAAAAGTGGTTGAATTTGAAGTCAGCTCAAAAAGTAATGGAAAGTGCCTGAAAACACTCAGTAGTCATTGAAAAGTACTTGAATTTCCAAACAAATGTATTTCATTGAAAACATTATTTTTACTGACAGAAATATAAAGAAAGAAAATAAAATATCCATTAAATCAGAAACCCTATATTCCTGAATTTGTTTTCTCATTTTGGGTTGCTTAGGTACCCCATTTGGTCACTTTGTGCTCATTAGTACTTATCTTCGTTTTTAGATTGTTATCACAGCATGATGTAAAAACTGAATGGATGCTTTGTTGACTCGGCCAATAAGGCAGTTAAAAAGTCAGTCAGGTGCTCTGCAATGGGAAACATATTTTGAAACATGATCATCATAAATGCTATACATGCAATATATCTGTATATATGGGTTTAGCCAAGCAATAAACAAAGAGATATGTGTGTTGTGTTCGTTGAAAGATGTTGAATAATGGTGGCTGCTCACTTGCGGTCATATTGATGGTGGGAACATTATCACTGACTTACATACAAATCACGGTAATTGAAAATAAAAGTCTCAAAATGGTACAGTTCTGGCCTTGTTGCACCACCTAAAATTGCCTGAAACAAGTAGAAAATTGCATGCAGAATACAATGAAGAAATACCATAGAACTAATGCTACATGCAAAATTGCCAGGACCAGACAACTCTGCTGAATATGTCTTTGCATTTGACCTTAGCTCTGAAGCCCCCACTAATAGTATAACTAGGAATTATAGAACTAAAGTAACCTTAGCTAGATCAATGAGTAAAAGTACTTTAAAGTCTTAAGCCAAGATTGAAAAGCATAGGAAGAATGAAATATTGACAGTAGGAGTGTGTTTAAAATATTCTTTTGCTTAACAGTGAAAAACTCGAGAAGGAGTTAGAAACTCGGGCAAATAAGACTGCTAACTTCCAAATTGATGTAGACGAGATGACTGCCTCAATCCCCAAGCCCCAAAACCACTTGAGCTACAGTAACTTCACCTAGGTTGGGTTTAACAAATAATATTTCAGACTTCTTGTTTAGGAATACAATACTTAATTCTGAAATTTGTGAATGTAAATACCAAAATCAACATTCTTTGAAAGTTTATATGCAGTTGATTATAGTGCTTGAAAATTACTTTTTTGTCCTTGAACAACGCTTGAAATTACTGAAGACATATATGTATGAACCATGTTTAAGTGACTTCTCAAAAACTGCTGAACAGAATTTGACCATATTTAACACAAAGCTTCCTGGCATGAAACATTTTAAATGTATACAAATGATACCAATCTGCCATCAAATATGGCCACCATTGCAAAATATTTCACAACCTTTAAATTACTTCTTGAAAACCACTGAACAGAATTTGACTCAACTTGATAGAAAGCATTATGTACTTGCCAGTTTGCCTATTAAAGCAAGGGAAGTAACCTATTTATGAGTATGATGACAAAATACTATAGACAACCCTTTTAGTCTTGAGTAAGTCTTCCAGTTTTGGATTATTTTAAAGAATATACATACAGAACTTACTTCTCTTCCTTTAAATACTTGGGAAACAAACTTGAAACAGCACTAAAAGTTTGCATCCAACATGCAACTGTGCATTAGCACAAGTTCGTTATCGCTACTCCTCCTAAACTTCTTGGATGTTTGCCATGAAATTTTATATACAGATTCATCCCAAGGTATAGTTGGTCCTAAATGAAAATGGTGCTGCCCGGACATGAAGTCTGGCCACCAAAAATGGTGCCAATCTGATGTTCAGTATGGCCACCATGGCAGCCATCTTGAAAATCATATTTTTGCTACTCCTAAACAGAAAGTGGCCAGCTTGAAAATCTTCTTGTCGCTACTCCTCCTGAATGCATGTCCATATCAGCAATGGGTTTTCACTAAAAGACTTCTTATGATGTCTAGTTGGACCTTAATGAAAAAGGTGCTGCTGGGACATCCAATATGGCCACTGTTGCCGTCTTGAAAATCTTGTTGTTGCCACATCTCCTGAAAGGAGAGTCATTTCCAAATGGGGTATTCACTAAAAGATTTCTTATGATATCTGCTTGGTCCAAAATGAAAATGGTGCTGGTCAGACATCTTGAAAATCTTGTTATAACAACACTTCCAGAATTGATGGTCATATCAGCACTGGGTTTTCACTAAAAGACTTCTTATCATGTCTAGTTGGTCCTAAATGAATATGGTGCTGATCTGATATCTAGTATGGCCACCACAGCAGTCATCTTGAAAATCTTGTAATCGCTTTTCCTCCTGAATGGAAAGCCATATCAGCATGGGGTTTTCATCAGAAGACTTCTTATGGTGTCGAGTTGGTCTCAAATGAAACTTTTGCAGAAATGACATCCATTATGGTTGCCACAGTGGCTGTCTTGTAAATCTTTATATTGCTACTCCTAGATGGAAAGCCATATCGACATTGGGTTTTCACCAGAAGACTTCTTATGATGTCTTGTCGGTTCTAAATAAAAATGGTGCCAATCTGATGTTCAGTATGGCCACCATGGCAGCCATCTTGAAAATCATATTTTTGCTACTCCAAAACAGAAAGTCATACTGACATGGGGTTTTCACCAGAATACTAATTATTGTATCTACTCGGTTCTAAATGACATTGATGCAGATCTGAGATTCAATATGGCCACCATGGCAGCCATCTTGAAAATGATGTTATCGCTACTCTCCTAAAGAGAAAGTCATATCAACATAGGGGTTTTTACCAGAAAACTAATTATATCTGCTTGGTTCTAAATGAAAATGGTATTGATCAGACCTCAGATATGGCTGCCAAACTTTGAGGATTGCTTGCACTTGGGCTAAGGAAGAATCCTGTAGATTTGGGGTCAAAAGGTCAGAGGTCAAGGTTACTCTGAAAGAAGAAAAATGTTATCCACACAATAACTCGAGTTCTCCACTATCTGCAGTTGCCATACTTTGTGGATATCTTGCATTTGGGCAAAGGAATAACCCTATCAAATTGGGGGTCAAAAGGTCAATGGTCAGGGTCACTGTGACTGAAATATTGGTTTCTTGACAATAACATTAGTTCTACATTCCATACCTGGGCCAAACTTTGTAGATGACTTGTACTTGGAGTAAGGAAGAAGCCTGCTGATTTGTGGGTTAAAGGTCAAAGGTCAAGGTCACTGTGATTAAAAGAAGAAAAGTGGTTGCTGTACACACATTTCAGTTATCTACAGAAAAAATGTTAAAAAGGAGAGGTATGGATCACCAGAATTTTTTTATTGTGCTATATTGCAATACACAACAGTGTAATGTAATACATATTGCAGTATATTTGGAAAATCTGTAGAAATTGCAAAATAATATTAACAAGTGAACAATTGTATCCTCTCAACTCTAACCCCATTGGTGACTATAGTACATGTAAGATGAGCTAATACTAGCATTTTTCTACTTTTATTGAAAACCATAATTTTAGTTTGGAAACAAATTATACAAACCTTCAGTATGAGTGTTTCTCAATACAATGACCGCTATGAGAGATCATCTCTATAATTAAGTCTATCCTGTGAAATGATAATAGTGAATTCCAACACATAGTGTATGCAGTACAGTCAGAGCAGCCCATGCAGTCCAGCATGGATGCAATCTCTCATCATTGTTTTTCTCTTGTAGGCTATAAAAAAAATGTGGTGTTGCCCATTTAAGCCTATCTTTTCAAGTCATTAATTTGCAAATAGACTGAATAGCTATGTTATTCAGGCATGTTGTGTTCGTTACTAAAAATATAGCACATATATATAATTATTGCAGAAAAATGCCTGTATTATCTAATTATGAGTACACTAAAAGATGAGATAATGTCTCCAAACATAGGCTGTTAAGTCCATCATCCCACCTGTGTACTTCCCCTCTACATGGCATTCCCCTCTACATTACATTTCCCTCAACTATATTACATTCCTCTCTACATGACATTCCCCTCTACATTACATTTCCCTCTACTACATTAAATTCCCCTCTACATTACATTCCCCTCTTCATTACATTTCCCTCTACTACATTACATTCCCCTCTACATTACAATCCCCTCTATATTACATTTCCCTCTACATTACATTTCCCTCGATTACATTACATTCCCCTCTACATTACATTTCCCTCTACTACAATACCTTCCCCTCTACATTACATTCCCTACAAATGGCAATGTTATCTATTAATGTTACATATTTCTTGGAGGATTTCCTTTCATGAATGCTGCCAGATGAGTAATTTGGTCCCTTTTTTTTTGGCATCAGCTCATACAAAGACATCAGGTTCCACATTCGCCAGGTGGGATATAACATGCACTTCAACCATTTTCTTGGTGGACACATCTTTCAGAAATATTTTGGAGTTTTAAAACAATAGACATTGAAAGAGACAAAAACTTTAAATGAAACAATTTAAGACTGAAGTAGAAATTTTGGTTCTATAGTATTGATAGAAATACAGAAAAACTAGTTCATTGGCAATGTACCACATTACATGTACAGCAGGATCAATAACAATATACCAGTTAAACTGCACACCCCGATGAAAAAGTAACCGTAAGTCATACATGTTAGCTGTTTGAGTGTCAACAAAGGAACTCTTATTTCATTTATATTTTACATGGAAGTCCAACTTGAATATGGTTGGAATCTATCTGCTGGTATTTGTTTTAACCATAATCATCCTCTAAATTTTTCTGTTTGGACAAATTTTTGATCAAAAAAAAATCAGAACTTGTTGTCATTCAAAAACTTGTTAATGACAGTAGTGGGGCATATAGTGTTTATAGTGTTACCCTTCTCCATCCATCCATCTGACCATCACATCTGGTCAAGTGTTGTGTTAGGTCAGTTTCAGGTATTGTGATGGGGCAACTGTGTTCCATGAGCACATTTTTAGTTTTTATGTCAGAACACTGGTCTGTCAGAAGGTTAGAACAATAAACATATGAGAGAATATAAGTTTTTGACGTAAGGATTTGAGGCTGTGGTAAGTCTTACTGGGTACACATTAGTAGAGAAGATAAAATGGATATGAATGCAGCAATAAACAACATTCAGGTCCTTAAAGCCAAAAAAATATTTATGTTGTTACATTATAAAACATTTTGCAATATTTTTTGGAGAAATTGCCCGAAATATAATTTTGTATGTCGCTGTGTCACACAGAATATCATTATTTCAGAATGGCATATCAGCTTCTGACAGTTTATCATGGATTCTAGTTCTGCAGACATTTGACAAATCAAAAGGCAGATTATATTGTCAGAATAGTCAGAAATTAATATTGTCTATCTTACAGAGAACCTCAGAGGGCATTTTTCTGGTGTTGATGCCAATGAACTGCGACTGACTTTAGGCGAGCTGGAAAAGTATGTTTCCGTAGAAGTGGAGGAGAAGGCATGGTCCTTTCTTGAGACTAGAGCCAAGTTGCTGTTAAAATCATATGAAACATCTATACAGGTAAAATTAAAGTGCACTAAATTCTGGAGGAAGCATTTAAAAGTGCCAAATTTTGCTACATTCTTGTAAATTACAAATTATCAGAGGTTTAAGTCCTTTCCTTGGCACATACAAGGGTTTATGAGGTGGTGTTAAATCATAGAGGCAGTCCAACCTTCTATTAAGGAACAGATCTAAATCTATACTGTTCACAGCTGGTTGTGTGTTTACACTGGTAAGTGCATCAATACATGTTGGCAATAAACCTGCCTAGTAGAATTTTGGCAGCTGAGAAATGGAAGCAGAAAGAAAAATTGTTGCAATGAATACTCCCAAGTTTGGCCTGTGTTGGGGAAGTTTTAATTGTTGCAATGAATACTCCCATTTATGACCTGTGTTGGGGAAGTTTTTATTGTTGCAATGAATACTCCCATTTATGGCCTGTGTTGGAAGTTTTAATTGTTGCAATGAAAACTCCCATTTATGGCCTGTGTTGGGGAAGTTTAAATTATTGCAATGAATACTCCCATTTATGGCCTGTGTTGGGGAATTTTTAATTGTTGCAATGAATACTCCCATTTATGGCCTGTGTTGGGGAATTTTTAATTGTTGCAATGAATACTCCCATTTATGGCCTGTGTTGGGGAAGTTTAAATTATTGCAATGAATACTCCCATTTATGGCCTGTGTTGGGGAATCTTTAATTGTTGCAATGAATACTCCCATTTATTGCCTGTGTTGGGGAATTTATAATTGTTGCAATGAATACTCCCATTTATGGTCTGTGTTGGGGAATTTTTTATTGTTGCAGTGAATACTCCCATTTATGGCCTGTGTTGGGGAATTTTTAATTGTTGCAATGAATACTCCCATTTATGGCCTGTGTTGGGGAAGTTTTAATTGTTGCAATGAATACTCCCATTTATGGCCTGTGTTGGGGAATTTATAATTGTTGCAATGAATACTCCCATTTATGGCCTGTGTTGGGGAATTTCTAAACTGAAAAATGTTTATGTTTCAGGAATGTGAGGAACAAAAAACACAAAAAATTTGTATTGCCCAATAGTATATTAGCATAGCCCAATATTTAGATTTTGAAATATTGATGCTCATAGGTTTGTATCTTGGCACCTGTGATTTAATGGGACACAGATGCATTGAAAGGTCTCAAAGGCAACTTTTTTTTGTAGGGAATAAGATTCCTTTTCAATTCTTTTTTTTTAATTGTGTGGTACTGTTACATGATTAATTGGTTCTTTGTTAACTATAATATCAACAGACTCGTTTTTTTTTTGTTTTACGTCTTATTTATGAAGAAAAGACTGGATTATTATTTTGCCAGCCTGTGTGAATAAGCCCATGTACATCAGTACATGCTTGCTGTTTTGTAGTTTACGTACTGTTTAAATTTAAAATTGGAGGAGGATTGCAGATGAGCATATTATTTTTTTTTTTTTAATTTTGATCAGTGGGGAAAGGTAGGTGTGTGTGTGTGTGTGCTGGGTGGAGAGATAATGCATAAGCAGGAAAAGAGCAATGAACTTGTGGCTTTGTTGTTTATTTCAAATCAATATTTGATGTTGCATTAACTGTACCAGGATATCTTTTTTCAGGAAGATGAAGAGCTTTTGAAGAAGAATAGTTTGTCTCAGAATACCACACTGGCTGTTAAATTAAGGTGCTGTGAAAAGGGAATATTGCAATCAGTCATAGAATATGCATCTACCAGATTGATGAGCCTCCAATCACAGTCATAGAATATGCATCTTCCAGAATGACAAATCTCCAATCACAGTCATAGAATATGCATCTGCCAGAATGACAAGTCTCCAATCACAGTCCTGAAAATGAAATGAAACATTTTGCAGAGTCCTTTTTGGAATGTGGTGAAACCCTATATCATGCAAAGGTTGTATTTTCATTTGGTGACAGGAAGGTATTTTTTACAGCCTGTGATAAACTGATAAAGAAAGAAGAATATGAAGACAAAAGTTTGGGGTCATAGAGAATGTATTATACTCAGAGTGACTTGTAAGAAATATTTGGTTGCTTTCAATTCTTAGTTTTTGTCCATTTCTCAGATTTTAGTCATAATTAGATCATAAATGTTTTCATGGTCTGCTTTGTTGATGCTGCTGAAGGGTTAGTTAACAATGCCTGTATCTCCTGAAACAGAATGTTTACACTGCATATATTGAATCTGTCAAATTAATGTTACTAATTTGTTGTGATATTCAAGTACCATATGTACTCACTTATAAGTCAGGTCCAACTCAAACAACATATACCCTGATCTGCTGTCACATAATGCGATGGCAGATCAAGGTCTATGTTGTTTGTTCTACTGATTACTCTCAAGAAAATGCATAGAATCAGATCCGCCAGAACATTTTGCAATGGCAGATCTGGGTCTTTGCAGTTTGCACTTGGACCCAACTTATAAGCGATCAAATACAGTAGTTTCTAATACTACATGTCTTTCATTTCTTCTTGTCATTTGAATCAAATTTCAATCATGACTTTCCAGGGCCAAGATGACCACACCTATCGTATTTCATATATTTTTTCATACACAGAAAAAATAATTATTCTTTTCTGAGTACGAAAATTATATGTAAAAAAGATTATTATTATTTTTGAGGTACTGACTGTGTACGAAAAATAAAGGGT
Source organism: Margaritifera margaritifera (assembly GCA_029931535.1). Classification (NCBI taxonomy): domain Eukaryota; kingdom Metazoa; phylum Mollusca; class Bivalvia; order Unionida; family Margaritiferidae; genus Margaritifera; species Margaritifera margaritifera. Next base: position 2,760,658 of record JAQPZY010001622.1, read on the forward strand.
TTGGACCCAAACAAGGTCTACATGACACCCGATACTCGACAACGTAACACTACTAATGTAAAAAAATAAACATTTTTGTCTAATTTTGCTCTCAGCCTAATTGCAGTAAAATAAATAAGTCCTCAGTACTTTTGTTGTTATTAATGTGTATGTGTTTGTTTGTGAGAGAGAGAGATATGAAACAAAAATGTGTCAGTGGGTAGGATCATGTGCATGCAGAGCGTATTTCTTTGTGTAGCTGTTATGGTGATTTATGCTGGTAAAGTAATTAAGATGATCCAAGTCACAGGTGTTTGTATCGTTGCTTTCAATTTAGGTACCTATAAATAATACATGTATTATTTATAGGGAAATTGTAAGCAACAATACAAACCCCTGTTCCCAAATTTATGTGCATCTTGTCTTCTTACAGCAGCAGTAACTTTATTGTCAAAGTACAATGAAAAATAAAATACATTTGTTGTTTTTAGTGAATGTGTGTGTGTGAGAGAGAGATGAAATAACATTGTGTCACTGTGTAAGATCGTATATATTCCGAGTGGTATTGATTTGTAGCTGTTGGAGAGAGAGAGAGGTTACAAGGTGATTGTAATCTTTATTGTTTAGTTACCTGACTATTGTGATCTTCCTTATTTACACACATACAAGGGCACTATTATATTCCATTGTCAATTAACACCCGAATAAATAGCTCATTCTTGTTGTAATTATGATATCCATTGTCAGAAGAACCACATGGCTATGCAGAGTTATTACCCAGTACATGCTAATTAAATACGCCTAGCGCTTAGCTTGGTTATTTCTAGTAAATACTGGATTGAGGACAAGATTCACATAGACAAGATCAAATTAGTGAGGCTATCATAGGGTATTGAAAATGTTTATGACAAGGCCATTGTCTGAAAAGCAGTAGATATTGTATTGACGTATTTAGTAAAGGGTGCTCATTAAGCATATTAAGGACTGAAACCAAGGACTTTATTGGGAAATCTACTCCATGTAATTCTATTCGAGGCAGATTTGGTGTAAGAGGCCCACAAATGGGATCAAATTGGTGATGCTATCAGTAGGAAAATGAAAATAATAACAGCTGTTGGTTGAAAAATGAGATTTTTGCCATTGAAAATAAATATGAATGGTAAATGTATTTAACAGCCAGTGCCTATAATATATATATATATATATATATATATATATATATATATATATATATATATATATATATATATATAGAAAGAGAGAGAGAGGGAGAATGACAACACGTGTATGTAAAAATATATATTATAAACACAAAATGTTTTTATCTACAAACAAATAATTTGAGATCCAGTGATGAATGAATAAATGAAAAATGCAATATAAACCATGTAATGAAAAATTCTGAATGTTCAAGAGTTCTACAAATCTTTCAGCTCAAAGCCCTCTAATAATTCATCATTGTCATCACTAGAGAGACTTTACAGTGGAGCTGCATTATCATCCCTTATACAATGGTCCTCCCTGCCATTAATTGCAGTTGAAAGTCCAGTAACTTTGAAGCTGCTGATGATCATTTCCTTTGTCTTTGTTAAATCTTCAGAGGCTTCAAAAACCCAGTCAGTCATCTGCTGCTTTGAAGGGGCTGGAATTTATTTGTTTGTCTCCTCGACTACTGGAAGTCTTGTCCTTCATGCAGGCTGACCATTTTCTCCACCAGTCCCTTGAATGGTTTATTTAAATACACATCCAGTGTTTACAGTTTACTTACGCATCCACCGGGGTCTCGTCGTAGTTTCTGAGATGTGAAGGTTTGGCTTCTCTGTGCAAATCCATTTCTCTTGAAAAACTATGAATCCAGCCTCTTGAACCCTGAAACTTTGGGTTTTCCTCCGGAATTACAGTTTTGGCATAATTCTGTAACATTTCAATTGTTACAGGTACATGATGGTACCACATACAGAGCAACCAGGCTAAAATCTCCTCCTCCTTCTCATGTGAATACATCAAGGGTCATCCAGTACCAGGGAGGGACCCTTTCTTTGTCCTCTAAATATTTTTTGGGGAAAATTGCATTTTCTTCCAGCTGGACAAAGTACTTTGTGTAAGGTGGTACTTAGCAGCTATGGGCCTAATTCCACACAGTTTTGCCTCTTCAGCAATTCTTATTTTGTCATCAATCTCCCATTTCTTGTATTTTCCTCTGCTTGGTGACTTGATAGTACCAGGAAGCAGTTCATATCTCTGAAATCCTTACTGTAGTCTATCTTGTCTACTGCCCGGTCTGGAACAGTCTCAGTATCAATGGGTTCCGTTTCACTAGCAAGCATTCGTATGTTGGCATTATCTACTGCACCCATGTGTGAGATTTATGTGGTTTAGCATTGGTGTCTTTTTGTATGGCAATTTCAGCAAATGCAGGAACAGACAATTGAGGGGCTTCACCATTGTTCTGCTGCTTTTTTGGTGGTTCAGAGCATTTAGGTGGCAGCTGAACAAAGGTCTCTCCCATTGGCAGGGCTTTGAAGAAACTTAATAATGAAGACATCTCCAAGCAAAAATAGAACAAGCACTTAAAAGATATTATATAAGAATCCCATTCATTGGGTCAACAACTGTCACATTTATGTTTGACAATGACATGGTTTTTATAGTTTATATTTGCATTACTCTAATGAAACAGTAAGACTACTTAACAAGTGGTCTAATGTCTTCATTTTAGCATGTACTGAGATATAATGTTTACTGGATAAGAAAACATAAAATGGGTTCCAAACTCATTTTAAAACGCATGTGGTGCTGTGTTACAGTGACCAACTTAATAAAGAGCACTCATTAACATATTGTTTAAGGATTATATACTGTAAAGGCCAGTGTCCAGTTGGCAGTAGATAGTGTAATGACAACAAGAGATCATACGCATCTATTGTTATATTTTCTTGCTGATAAAGATGACAAAGACTGGTAGATCGATGCATGGGAGTAGATTCTCAGTTAACAAATCCATTACTCTTTCTAAATGAGATGATGAAAGGCCTTTCTGCACAATTATACATGGTGATTATTTCCTTATTTCATTATATCCTGTTTTATTAATTGATGCCACAATTAAAAATGTATGCATAGTTAACAAACAGCATTAATCTTGTACAGACATTGTGAATAAAACTAATGATTGACCCAATAGAACTTGCCCATTACACGTCTATCACTAGATACGACAAGTGTACTGTAGGATTTCTAACCCAATAGAACTTGCCAATTACACATGTCTATCATTAGATACTATGAGTGTACTGTAGGATTTCTAACCCAATAGAACTTGCCCATTACACATGTCTATCACTAGATACTATGAGTGTACTGTAGGATTTCTAACCGAATAGAACTTGCCCATTACACATGTCTATCACTAGATACTATGAGTGTACCATAGGATTTCTAACCCAATAGAACTTCCCCATTACACATGTCTATCACTAGATACTATGAGTGCATACATGTGACAGACATAGGATTTCAAACCAGTAGATTTGCTAATTGTGATCAGTAGATTGGCCTCTAAACCAGTAGATTTTTTATCGGCATAAATTTTACATTTCAAGGGGATGGAAAACAAAACCAGTGCTTTCTTGTGCCATAATATGTATTCTCTTCATACTATAATAAAATAGCAAGTTTGAACATGAATCAGATTCAGATTCTGATGGAAAATGTTACAATAATAATTACTTATTATGAGTCATTATACGGTCAAATAATGAAAAAGGAAGAGTTGTTTATCTGATAGTTCACTGCAAAGATTTTTCTTTTATAAAATCCAATAGCATTTTCAGTTTCCTTCACAAGATCACTGTCTAGTGACCACTGATGACATTCATTGTGATTATTAAGCTTCACACTTAACAGGCTTTCAATAGTTCTCTGGTCCAGATTTCCCCTTGAATCTCTTTGTATTTTGTGAAGGAAGAATGTCCTCTCTGTATCGGCATTAGAATGTTGTAATGACAGGACAAACACGCTCAGCCTGCAAAGAAGTTCTAACTTCAGTTTTTCTGTTGCTGGGTTTGTAAGGTTGCTGATTACTCTCCAATATTCATCCAAGCTATCTTCACCGCGAGGAGGAAGTTCCTAACTTGGACTTAAGATGTATTCCTGAGCCTCATCCTCAAGGGCTTCTTTCTCTTCACTGCTCAGATCCAAAAATCTGTTGGCAAGTTTCACCACTGTAAATAAAAAAAGTAAAGATTGATTTAGACTTGAAATAAAAATGAAAAAAATACATGATGTATTTATGCTTTTATGAATAATTTATCCAAACTTTAAAATTAATTATCGTGTAATATATTGTATCTAGAGCTTGATCTAAATTTATGTTCATGAAAACTTCAAATAGTTTATGAAATACAAAAGATGCATACCTTGAAACACCCAATGGAAACTCTGGACCTTTGCAGCTCACCTCCACAACTTAAACTCTGATATCCAAGCACTGTTGAACTTGTAATATTTCTAAGCCAGTGGCTGCTTATTATTGGGAGAAAGCACACACATTTAGAATTGAACGAAAAATGTAAGAGCTATCCTTTTAAAACATCTGTAACAATACAATAACAATTAAACAGATAAACATCAAAATAATACTCTAGTGTGTCTACAGATATAATTTTGTATGGTCAGTCTCGTCATTTTATCTCCCCTCCGCCATATGTGGGCCGATTTTTATCAAAGGCTCAGAAGACATCATAGACCACCTTTGATCCCTTTATTATAACACCTCAAAAAACATCCCGCATTTGGCCTAAACTCCTCAAATTCCAACAATAAGGTAATCAATTAGCAGCTTCCTGTGTACACATGTCAGCTGTTCTTTAACAATTTTAATCCTATTACTCTGCAATGCATCATCGCACTGGTCATTGTACTGGTAGAACATTTCTGGTCCCCAGTAGACTGGTTCTGGCTGGTTTCTCCAATTTGGTGACAGAACGCATAAAAATACAGTGTTTGGGTATTTTTATTGAAAAAGAAAATTAAAATTCTTTTAATTTTCAAAAGCGGTAGATTATTAAATACTAAACGGTATGTGCAGTAGACGGCCTTTAAAACTATTTTTTTTGCCTACTGCCGGTAGAATCACATGTATGTGAGTGTACTGTAGGATTTCTAACCCAATAGAACTTGCCCATTACACATATCTATCACTAGATACTGTGGGTGTACTGTGGGATTTCTAACCCAATAGAACTTGCCCATTACACATATCTATCACTAGATACTATGAGTGTACTGTGGGATTTCTAACTTGCCCATTACACATGTCTATAACTAGATACTATGAGTGTACTGCGGGATTTCTAACCCAATAGAACTTCCCCATTACACATGTCTATCACTAGATACTATGAGTGTACTGTAGGATTTCTAACCCATTAGAACTTGCCCATTACACATGTCTATCACTAGATACTATGAATGTACTGTAGGATTTCTAAACTGGTTCTCTGTTTCAGAAAACTTTGTTCATGAGTAAAATTTCTGAAAAGGGTATCCTGAACACTAGTCTGGTTATAGATACTGCAATACCCTCTTTCAAGAATTCAGTGCAGTTGCATGTCTCTGCATGTTAGTAAAAAGAAGAACAAATGGTTGATGTAAATTCTAACATACTTGAAAAGTGTTTCCCTATTAAATCAATGTAATCAAGTCAGGTGTTTATTGGAGTGTCAACACCAATTTCTTACCGTATGAATTTTTCTTTGGCCTTCATGAGAGCAAGCTCAAGCTCTGTACTATTCACCTCCATCACAATAGTGATTACTACCGAGAGAGAGAGAGAGAGAGAGAGAGAGAGAGAAATAGTGGGGTGGCAGTTAGATAAGGTGTGTTTTCAGGACTTGTAAATGTTTTATTTTAACAATATGTAGCCTTCGTTTGACTTTGTATGCATTCTGTCCACTCACTGATGTTTTGTAAATGGTTGATTGCAAACTTTTGGATTTGTGGTGTGTTGACAGAAAAGATTATAAATTTGACAACATATTGCACAACCAAGCTTTTGATATCCCTTGCTTTTCTTTGTGTGTGCGAGAGAGTGAGAGAGAGAGAACACTTTAGTTATATCTTCAGTTAACAAATGAAATCAGTATATAATGGAAATCACTTAAGGAATCAGTTGGAGTAGCAAAATGGAAATTGAGGTTCTTATTATTTTCACGTTATTTTTTGGGTAGTTCATCCCTTCTTTGTGGTATTTTCAAATATATAGTCATTGTGACCTGAAAATCAACTAGTAAATAAAGGAATATGAAAGAAATCGTCAGTGTACAAATGTAAATTTTGATTATGAAAAAATCTGCACGTTGGCATTATCCATCTGCATATCTGCAACTATGATGAGATTTCTGGGTAATATGGAAAACTCCATACATGTGGTCAGAAAGAGAGAGAATCCATGAAATTCCACCAATAATCAATTGGAACATTTGACACATTTTCAGATAATGAACACAATGAACACTTTTATAATCCTGTAATTTAATGACCTGATGTAGCAACAGAAAGTTAATGCAACTGCATCATCATGATCACTCTGAATATTGAAGCCAATTATAATTCAAGTCATAATTTCCTGACATTCTAAACTCATCTGTCACATTTGCTGTTAAGACTCCATCTAGACACTTTTTTTACTTGTGTAATTCATCATTCAATTCACAATGAAGGTAAACAAAGAGACAAAGAAAGATTTTTATGTTGAATTGACAGCATTTGTTTGTAATGTTGCACTTCCAAGTTTAAAAGCATATGCCAGGTTAAGCAAAAAATCTGATGGGCTACATTAAGTAGAAGTGCTGGGGAAATGATATGCAGTTGAGAGCGATTGTAAATTATGATAAACCCTCATAACTTATTTTATTTTGCTCTATGTCATAAAATAATTATGAAGTATGTTAGAAAAGAAATAAATCATACCCATCAGGTGTCAATTGTCACAGATAAACAATGGTTTTGTGAGATCAAGAGGTTATTGAGCCCATGGAACTTGGGGTTTCTGCCCCTAAAAGGGCTCAATAACCTCTTGATCTCACAAAACTAGTGTTTTTCTGCAACAGTTGACACCTGATGGGTATGATTTTTAAAAAATACTGTCTGGAGGAGAAATGTGTGGGTGAGTTACACTGTTTGATAAAAGGATGTGATATTTGTATGATTTCAATACAGCATTTCTTCCATTGTTTCATATAAATGTGACAGTTACTTTCTGTGTCCATTTTTTTCAAGTTTTAAGTTTTTATAACATTGAGCCATGTCATATGATTTGCCAGGCATGGTACATTTTATTGTTTTGCACAAAGTTATGGTCTGGGAATTTTGCTTGCTTCCATATGTTTGCACGAGTGCCTTAGTTGTTTACATTTGTTCATATATTGCTTTCACTTCTAACATTTTATACTTGAACTGACTCTGGGCTGTTCAAACAAAAACATACTTGCGACCCAGGGAAGGCACTTTCAATGTGGAGTAGTTACTGATAGATGCGATTTAGAATTTTTTTTTCATTTTCATATGAATTCGGTTTGGAAACAGTGTACCCTGACATATATTGTTTAAAAAGTGTCTTTCCTGGGTACCATGTATGTTTAAATGGAATAGCCCTCACCTAAGTCTGACTATGTAAGGTATTTCAAATTTGTGTCAACATTCTTATGTAGACTTCATCATAAAACTTTGTATTTACACCCCATGTGTGTATAATTGCCAACATAATTTATTAACATACTGCTTTTTACAATAAACTTCTTCCACTATGGTAAACTTTCTTCCATTGCTTATTTTTTTAATCAAATTTTTTAGTCATCTGAACATAAGGCTAAGTGAGCTTGTGGTGTTACTGTGTTTGTTGTACATCCGTTGTGTCTTCCATTGTGCATTTGTCAACAGTTGCTTTTTTCAGCTTCTTCTCAAAAGCCATTAATGTTGGTGGTATATATTCTAATATCAGCATTTTTCTCCTATGATTATGTATATGAGCTATTTTTTAGTAAAAAACAACATACCTGAATATCATAGCATTAGATCTACATTGGTATATACACAAATTATTAACTTGGGTAAGCTAGACATGGTAGGACTACATCACATTATAGCCTATGAGAAAAATAGCAATGACAGATCACATCTATGTTGGACTGCAAGGTGTGCTCAGTTGCCTCGCACGCTGTGGCATGTTCTTGGTCTTGCAACCTACTGGGACAACCCCTGCTATCAGAAATAAGATTTTGAACTGGCTGCCATTTTTGTACAAGAATCCATTCTAGTTATGGAAATGATCTCTTACTGGTATCACTGTACTGATCAAGTTCCTTATGTATTTCCTTCATTTTTCCACATTTGTGATGAAATCCAGTGCATTAGTTGTAAGTTCAGATGCACCAAGACTATCTTACTTATGTTAGACATTAACTTGGAATCAACATATCCAGAAATTAGTATAGGTTATGATGCATTTTCTGGAAACAGCCAAGCTTGTAGGCCTTTCAAATTTATGCAAACAGTGTTGCACTAGGATCCTAAGGGCAGGGGACACTGTGTCCCCCATCTCCAAAATTGGTGGACACCACATTGTAAAGGGACAAAGGAAAACAGTAGTATATAATGTACTAGTAGTGCTAAAAAAATGAGATAATCTTGTTTGTTTTGACAGTTTTGCCACCCTAACTTTGTCGTCTGCACTGTATTATAATATTTTCCATGGGCACTTACATTATTGCAATAAATGTTTGATCATGTGCTCAAGTTACTCGTGAAAACATTAACATGTTTGAATATCTGGTTAACCTGAAATGACCTGCATCAATGAATTTTCTGTTCCAGATCTTGCTGTCATTTAACTTTAGTGTTCACTCATTATCTAACAGCAATACCCATGTTTTCAGAATTATATTTTATTTTCAAATTAATAAATCATTCATTAAATGACAAATTGTGTATTTGCATACATTTGGTCTCTTTTGTCATTAATTCAACCTCGAAATAAATAACATCTTTCTGGCTGTAGATGTGATTTTAACCCCGAAAATACGTTACACTAGTGGCTGTCAGAGACTTTGCGTTGTAACTCAGCCGACTACAACAAACCTTGAATGTTTTCATTGCCATATATATTGTTTTACAATGGATATTATTTGCCATCTTACAGTTTTTATCACCTTAAGCGACCTTGGTCATTGCTAGTGCCAACATAGACGTGGATGGACATCCACTAAACAGTAATTTCTATAAAACAATTTTATACCATGTTTTAAATTGGGCTTATTATGTTTTGACATTGTCCATCCATCTGTGCATCCATCCATTGATTTAATATTGCTTGTGCAGCCAAACACTTGATAACAGTTGAAGAAATTTTCATGAAACTGTGCCTGGTATATATCATGACTAGAGGATGTGTCACATCCATATCCAGGCTCTATATCTCAAGGTCAAGGTCACAGCAAGAGAATATCTAATTCTGTGTCTTATAAACTTTTTTGGAATGTAACTTTTAAACCAGTGAAGATATATTAATGAACTTTACGTATGTATAAGTCATGGCTAGACAGTTTGTTATGTACCATAGCCACACACCCTGTCTCAAGGTTAAGGTCGCATTGAGGGAAAATGTAACTTGGACTTTTATCCTTGTCTGGAGTATAATGTTTGAACCACTACAAATATTTTTATAAAAATTTGCACAAATATATGTCATGACTAGATGATGTGTCACATACCATTGCCAAAGGCCGCTACCACAAGGTCATGGTCATGGCAAGGGAAATGTAATTCTGTAACTTGTATACTTGTCTGGAGCATAAGTTTTGAACCACTGAAAATATTATAATGATACTTCAGCCAGTTATCTACCATTTATAAATGGCGTGTTGCATACCATAGCCATGCCTCCCGCCTGAGGGTGAAGGTCACAGCTAGGGAAAATGTAACTCTGACTTGTATCCTTGCCTGGAATATGAATCGGTGGCCTCTGTTCATGTACAGGTATAACTTATGATTCAGTGAAGATAATTTACTGAAACTAGCCAGTTATATAACATGACTTGACAGTTTCTCCCATATTAAGAGTCATACCCATGCCCTCAAGGTCAAAACAAGAGATAATGTAAGTCATTGGCCTCATGTTAAATGTTGAAATATATCTACTGATATATATGCCTTATTACTTACATAAAACTTTAGCTAGATTTTGGTGTTCCAGTCACTGGTTGAAGATTGAAACTGGAAGACATGTAGATATACAATGAAATATGCATTATTGTGAACATTGTTTCTAGAATGGGTAATTGTTGATTGAAGATAAATTTCATGCTTTGATGATTTGTTCAAAATATTCTGACATGAGAGAGAAATATTGACAATATTCCTGGTATAATCAGGCAAGCACAGAGAAATTATATCAAATTATATGAAGCAATAGTACGTATGTTATTCATTGTGTGCTGAAATTGGTTCACCACATTTTTCAAAGAATTAATCAGATCTAGAATAACACTGATGTAATTTATGCCCATGGATGCGGCTGTGGGGTCAAGAAGTATGATGCCTTTTGGTTACTTGTCTTTCCTTCTGTTTAAATAACTCCTCACTTAAATCACTTCATAGTTAGAATAATATATGATCCCATATTTGCATATCTCTCTATACCACTGTTGCCCCAGGGTTATATCTCTGGGTGGATCCATGGGGCCCAGAAATAGGACATTTGTTTTATTATTATTATTATTTAACACAATTCTATTGGTTTTAATATAACCTAACCCAATTCAATCCATATTTTGAACATTGTATCACATTCTTATATGTTACCTTGTGCCACACCATACATGTATTTGGAATTTATAGCATCAGATATTTCCCTTATTTTCTGTTGCATTCCTGACCTTAGATCATAGCCCTGTTTAAGGCCATTGGATCATAGCCCTGTTTAAGGCCATTGGATCATAGCCCTGTTTAAGGCCATTGGATCATAGCCCTGTTTAAGGCCATTGGATCATAACCCTGTTTAAGGCCATTGGATCATAGCCCTGTTTAAGGCCATTGGATCATAGCCCTGTTTAAGGCCATTAAATCAAAGCCCTGTTTAAAGCCATTAGATCATAACCCTGTTTAAGGCCATTAGATACTAGCCCTGTTTAAAGCCATTAGACTATAGCCCTGTTTAAAGCCATTAGATCATAGCCCTGTTTAAGGCCATTAGATCATAGCCCTGTTTAAAGCCATTAGATCATAGCCCTGTTTAAGGCCATTAGATCATAGCCCTGTTTAAGACCATTAGATCATAGCCCTGTTTAAGGCCATGGGTTGAAAGATTTATTCCTTATGATATGTCAACAGCTCGTCTTGGGGAATGTCATGTATTTTTTAAAATACAGTTCTTGTTCATGCAAATATTAGAAGATTTTAACTTATATAGGCATTAGGAAACATCTGCTAACATCATTATAAATAGACTCCTGGTAGCTAAGTCAGTGCTGCAAGTCAAAACTTAGACTTACTGTAAAATTAATCCTGGGCAAAGGCAATTCTAAATGTTCACATAGAACTAATTGACCTCACAAATCTAGATAGGATGATACATGATACTCTCTATAGAAGGAAATGAAGCCCTCTGATTTGTTCAAAATAATTATCCAGATTTCAAATATAATTATTAGGAGAAAGGTTATTTGTAAATAAAAAGAGCTAGAATCTAAAGTCATTTTCATTATGTCACTAATGGCGCAGAGATATTGCTGGATGTAATGAGATCACATCTGGCTACATGTTGATAGTGGGCACATCAAAGTATTTTTTTATCTGAAAATGACCCATATGACGTCTAATTTGCATTGTTTTCAAAGTTTAATATTCAATAAATTATAGAAAAAATGTATTTGTATTTTTCCATTTGCACCACAAACATAGTTATTTTGTCAAACAATGGGTGCAGGAATCGACTTAGTTGTCTATTACTATGTGGAGAAACTCATGACAAAATCTGTAGTGATATTAATTGAGTAAAAATATTTGCTTGTTTAAACTTCAAAATGTATATACTGAAGTCTATACCTTACATGCTTCAGTCTGGGGAAAATTTACAACAGAGGTGGCTGAGAACTCTGACTCATTCAAACCAGCTATTGATTTGTAATCGAGGAACAACCAGCGTTTGATTTGTAATCAAGGAACAACCAGCACAGGTGGAACTATTGGAAGATACATTTTGATCTTTGAGGAGAAATGAAAGGATATACAATTGCCACAGTATGTTAGTTTGGTTGAATTATTCAGTGCACATCTAAGCCTCAGTGACATGTCTTCACAATGTATGTGTCCAAATGTACCAAAAATGAATAATTTAGCAGTAACGTGTTTAGGAGTTCAAAGTTGCTACATTGTTTAAACCCATCAAAAACTTGTGGTCTGGATGATATACATCCAGAAATACTTAAGGAACTATCTTCAGAGTTGGCACCAGTGCTTAGACACCTCTTTGCAACATCCCAAAGGATTGATCTCTGTAGTAAATATATACATAGTGTTCAAAAAAAGTGATTGTGCAAAGACCAGTAATTACTGTCCAATCTCACTCACCAGTGCTCTTTGTAAAGTGCTTGAGCATATTGTCTGTTCTAACATCATGAAGCACTTAGATAATTTTTCCATCATATATAATAACAAGTGCCTTTCAGAAATTACAGCGGCAAAAGACAACTGTGTTGTGTTATTGATGATTGGGCTAAACATTTAGATAAAGGTGACCAAGTAGATATTTTTGTATTAGACATTGGAAAAGCTTTTGACACAGTCCTCCACGAATTGATGAAGAGCAAATTATTTCAGTTATTGAATTGCAGACTCTTTTTTTATGTTTTTGAGAACAACTTGTGATGGCAAATGGTTCCAAATCTGGTTGGTCCAAAGTAGCTTCTGGAGTACTCGAGGCACATTACTTGGACCAGTGCTTTACTCCTTGCACACTAATGACATCATGATTGAAATTGATTCGGAAATTCGCCTCTTTGTAAATGACTGTATGTCACAGATCAATCAAAATCCAGTAGGATACCAAGATACTACAAAATGATATTAGTAAACTTGGGCAGTGGGCACGAAAATGGGGCATGCGATTGCAACCAAAGAAATGCAACATAATGCAAATGACCAGAAAGAAATGCCATAAAACCAGTATGTCATATGCATTGGAAGGTATTTCTTTAGAAAACATCAATAAAATAAAATATTTAGGGGTCACAATTACTAGTGATCTGAAATGGAACCTTCAAGTTCAAGAATTATGCACCAAAGCAAATCATACTTTAGGCCTATTAAGACGTAACTTGTCATCTTGCCCACAAAATGCGAACGAATTAGCTTTGAATGGGTTTAGTTAGACCTATGTTAGAACATGCTTGTACAATTTACAGGATGAAATTGAAAAGATCCAAAAGCGAGCAGCAAGGTTTGTTACATCCAATTATGACTACGCCTCAGGAAGTATGCCCTCAATATTGAATAAGTTGTCTTGGAAATCATGAAACGAACATAGACTGGGGGAAAAAAGATGAATATTTTGTCTACACAGGATTAAAAAAACAAAGCAAAAATACTCTGTTGCAATTTAATAAAACCAAAAAAGAACCAGTAGAAATCAACATGAATTTACTTATCTGATACCAACTAATACTTAAAAGATCAGCTTTTCCACCAAAGCAATCAAAGATTGGAATTCGTTACCGCTAATATTATTCACAACTGCTGAATCTTCAGAAAACCAAACATAACTTTTAAAATTAGTACGGACACGTTTTTTTTTAAATTTTTTTTTTTTATCAGCACTTTACAAATTTTATAAAAGTCATCTTGCCCAGGGCACCTGACGAAAATTGATCTTGCCCTTGGGGGGATTTGAGCTTTTCCCCAAACATGACAACAAAATATCGCAACTACAGTAAAAAAAATAAAAAATAAAAAAATAAAAAAAATAAAAATATAGGATGCTGTAAGGAAATCACATGTTTCTTTTACAAATATAGAACCTTTGTTTTCTTTTTATCTTTGCTTATACCTTATAACCATATGTTGCTAAAAAAATTTATCAAAAAAGATATATCTAATTAGTACATGTAGATATATATGCAGATGAAGAAAAAAGGAAGAGTTAGAATGGGAATATAGATAGAAGAGTAAAGACAGACATATATCAATGTAGCTAGATAAATGGATAGGTAGATAAGGATTTGGGATTTTTTTGGAGAGAGAGAGAGCGATATATGTGTTTAGGTAAAAGACCTTAAACTGAAAAATTTAAACAGACAAGAACAAAATGCCTTAACCTAATTTTTAATCGTGATTAAATATATCATAACACTTTTCTTTATCTACGTTTCCACTTAAAGTTCAATTGATTATGCAGATTCAAGTATCCATCAAGTAAGAAAACAAGGCAATACTAGGCCCATCACTGAAATATTCCAATATGAATGAATTCACTCTTTTTAATTTTTTAGTTTTTTTAATGGGTAAAGTTGTGTTCACTCACATATTTGCTTCCGCTTCCACGTCATCCAATTTTCACCTTGAAACCGGCGACATGCATCTAAATAATCTTTGACTAGCCGACTTTTGAGAATGACTTGCGAACATTTATTTATTCCATTTTTTTAATTATTTTCCAAACAGTAAGTATGTATCCATCTGCTATAATAATTACATAAAGCATAGATGATAAACACTGCTGGTGTGTGCTATATTTCCAGGTGGCTACACGTTAGAGGAGTGCCTTTGTTTTCCAAACAGACCTGTCAAAGAAATCTCACAAGTCATAGTATTAACAGTTCTCACCTAGTCACACTGAAATTGGCGACATGCATCAAAACAATCATTGACAAGCCGATTACTCTCGGCCACATTCAGAACTCAGAAACTGTCTTGGCAAGGCTATGACTTGAAAGTCTGCGAATAGCGTATACGTACATATATTACGATTAAATATAACTGATAAGTGAAAATATACATATTTATTTCCTATTTGTCAATGCTTCCTTTAAATCAAATATTCACATTATCATGTCTGCGTGAGAAATTGCGAAACTGATGTTCATGTTGATTACAAGATGGAAATGACAGACTTTGACAGTATATCGTGTGGAATAAAGGATCGATAGACGAAAGAAACTGTGGACAGTTACGTAATTGAATAATGATTGTGGCGAGATCACAGTTTAAAATTTTTAGAACACAAAGCATTACGAACTGAGCATGACCTCTCTATCTCTCTCAATATTTTGGACTTGCCCGCGGGCAAGTACCTTCCAAACATGAACTTGCCTGAGCCGAATTTGAGCTTGTTGCGGGCGGCGGGAAAGTTAATTTGTGAAGCCCCGTTAAAATGTTGCCGCTGCGCCGTGCAAAAATGTCATTATGATGTAGTTCTGACTTACTCAAGATCAAGATAAAGCTGCAATCTATAACTGGGAAATAGGCCCAAATGAATTGTGAAATTGATGGTGTTTTCGACGACAAAAGGTACAAGGAATTTATACGCAGCCAAAGGAAGCCTGGGATGAGCAACTGCATCAATAGGAAATGATTTTCACTGTAAAGATTATTAATACCCGGTCAACCTGAGTATAAGTGCTCGGATTTGTGGTGACGGTAATTTTCATTACATCACTCTCTAGAAGAATTTAATATAAGCGGACCCCTTGACGGCGAAGTATTAGGACGTATAGCTATATCGTCATAGTGTTTTCTTTATTACGCAGAAATAGTTTTAAAACAATTTATTACCTTACAAATTTGTGTATCACAAACAAAATAAAAATCAATCTAAAAGCCAACCAGAAAATGTCGTTCTTTGAAAAATATCATCACTTTTTACGATACTAGCAGAGTGTTCTCCCCTACGCACATAAACGTGGTCGCCCTTATTCGCTTGAACAACAACGATTCCGGTAGTAGGATGGACGTTGTGTATTTCGTTAGATTCAGCATAAGCGTTGCCTTTCACAACACCGTTAATCATCAATTCTGCTTGTACATAGCTGGAAAGGTTGGGTACTATCGTCCACGTAAATACATATACCCCGGCAACTGGCACGTTAAAAATTGAGTCATGATGATTGAAACCGCCTCCCACGTCTACCTCCTCTACTTCATACTGAAGAATCTCATGGAAGCTGTAAGTGCGTGAATCACGTTGATAAGCATGGAACGCGACATACTGATTTCCTGATTGTCCTATAAAAAAAAAAGACAGAGGATGATATTTTACTAAAGCACAATTTACTGTTTACATTATTTTTTAATGCTTTTATTATACTTTCTTTCGTATGCTACTCTGTGGTCACACACATCATACACTTTGGTCTTCACAAGCTTTTTTGTTTAAAATATGGTATTAAAGGGACACATTTATTTTCTCCATAAATAAAGTAAAAAAGGTAGTCATTGTTATAGATACATACCGTAAACTAAACTTTAAAAATTCGTACATGACGCTTATTTAACTGCTGGGATTCCTGTTAAGTCCTGGACATGATTTATACAGTTTTGAGTCTCTCTCTTTTATTTCAATCAATTAAAAAGAACTTGAAATTGCTTCACAAAAAAAAGCAGTAATATTCCTTTTCACGAGATCTGAAATGCAATAATACAATAAAAAATATGACCAACAGGATGTTATCTTATGAACGTTACACTTACCCAAACCGGAAATGCATTGAAACTGACAAGCTTTTTTATATGAGTATCTGTTAAACAAAGTTTAAATATCTTTCCATGCGCTTGTTATGATTTGAGTGAACCTAGGTTTATCTATTGTGACGAATCTTTATCAATTGTAAGTAGCGTAGTACGGCGCGACCCAAATTGCTGACAGCTTCATGCAATGATACACCGACATATCAAAATATATGCTTTGTGCTTACAATTATACACCGACATATCAAAATATATGCTTTGTGCTTACAATTATAAGAAAGACGGAATATCATAGACCCTTATCTACCGGCGCATTATCTGACGAAAACTCTGAGTTTACGATGTTTATACTTTAACGACCGCTTTACACGAAAACATTCGGTATCCATAAAAATGGACGCTAATGAAGCATACACTACTTTGCTCCTGAAGTACAACCTACCCCAATAGACTATCTCATGGAGATATATGACCCGTTGAGAGTACATTCAATAAATTCTTCGATTATGAGAAATCGATGAAAATTAAAGAAAGAGTGAAACAAAGCTCTTTTCGCATATATTCAATAATGAAATTCAAAATGTGCATCTCTTACTAGTATCAAATTATTGTATGCCTACTGTTGCTTCTTAATCTGCAACAGTGAATACATATCACCGAAAACGTTTCAAAAGACGGGATATTTACCACAAACATTTAAAAATTGTTACCAAATAAATATCAGTAATATCTGCATAATATGCCATCATTGACTTTCTAAACTAAACTACTGGAGAGAAGGTTGTTTATTGTAAACAACTTAAAATGAAATAATTAAATCAGAAGGTCAGTGTAATCGGCGGCAGTTTATGTCGTTTGTAAATTATAACCACAGTATAATGTGAACTGCTTCTTGTGGAAACAAGCAAATGTTATAAAGTGTTCTTATTAAGATTACTATGATGTTCTTCAAGTTGTATCGAGTAAAGTGTCAGAGATAAAGGAGGAAGAACCATTTTTTTTATGAATTTTAAGGGACGCAAATAACGTTCATGCAATAATTACAAGAAATTGTTGTAGACACAACATACTGGGATAAAGTACAATTTAGGATTCTTTTTTCATAATCTGTATGAACTTTAAGTTTTTATGCTGGCAATTTTGTAACATTTTCACTGATATAAATGAGTATACTTACTTTTCCTATTCTCTAAAGAAACGGTTGAACTTGAAATATTCCACTTAATATTGGCATTTTCCTTGATTCCAAAAGGTGGAGGCATCTGATTTGTATCTTTGTCCCCATCTTTATTGTCCTTTTCGTTGTTGCTCTTTTGCAATTCAGTATTTCCTCCCTTCGCAACGTCTCGGAAAATGTTACCTTTACTGCCATTAACCATGTTTGGTTGTTGTAGTGACATGTTCAGATTTCTTACACAGTCTTTTAATTTATAAATTTCTGAAGTCTTTTGAATCATTTCGTTTTCAAGTGTTTTAATTCGATATTCCTTCTTAAGTAAAGCATCCTGCAGAACTTGTATCGTGTGCTCCAAATTTCCCACGCGATCTTCAACGCTCAGTTTGGTGCTTTCGGAGGGGAAAGCAGTAGCCACGACCGCCACAATAATAGCGCAGATCTGAAACATGCTCATTTATTAAAGCTACGATCAGTTGTCTGAAGTCATGCGCAGCAGAGAACATTTATATATCAGATAAAGTGTCGTCAGACTAAGGTCGTGAACGTGCAACAATGCCTTATCATTTGTCCGCAATCGAGGTCTACAAAATTTCAAGGTATATACAGTAGTTGTTAATATATTGTAGTGTTACTTTCCTTTAATATATGATGTTTAGAAATAAAGCAATTGTAATGCGTGTTTAGACCTAAAAGATGAACATGTTTGGGAATGTATCCAAACCTCGAAACATTTTGTCCCTAAAGATGTCTAAGAAAATGTACTAAACGCATTAGATATACAAATCAATTAAATGAATTTAAAACCGTCTTATCACACTAAACAACTACACATGATATTTAAACATAGTCTAGACACGTGCTAGCGTTTAATTTGTAACCGTATTCCCCAAAAAATCTATGTATTAACCACATATAAAGGTATTATTCTGTTTCTCTGATAATATCTTGTTTAATTCATTTGGAAACAGAACTGGATGACTGAATAATTTTCTTTTGGCAAACACAATAGTTGATGTTTTCTTAAAGAATACCTGTGGTAAGTGTTGACATGAGAGAAATTACTCATTTATTCATTCAATTATCACTTATCGATTCATTCATTCATTTCTTTACCATCTTTGTATCAATATTTCTTTCCTGGTGCTATCCAGGTCTTTGTCTACAATGATTATAAATAAATAAATACATAAATAAAAGACTGTGTACGCATTTGGACAATTTGAGTAACTAGTTACCTTTTGATATATATGCAGATATGGACACCAGTGGGAAAAAAGGAAACAGGATGCTCTCGGGATATGCTGTTATACAAATTCGTCTAAATCTGGTCTTATAAAGGGGTCATGAGTCATCACAATTCTTAATTCAAAAGTAGGATTAACAGTGATTGTCCATAGCTTGTCACTACCTATAATCCTATAGAATGTTACAGGATCTGTTCATTTGTGGGAAAAGGTCTGTAAGTTAAGAATGTTGTTAAATTTGCCTGAATCATACATCAAAATATTATGCATTTCCAGTTGTTTATCCTACATCAACATCTGATAAAAAAATATGAAGAAACAATCGGAAATATAAGCCGTAGACGATATGTGATACATTTTAGAAAACTGTTTCTAATGGGGCTTGTAGGCGGTTTTCAAAATAGCTTCAAATTCTTTGGAGCAACGAATGAGAAGTTTGATGAAGAATATATATTATAACTCATGAACAAATTGATTGCCTTTATTCAATATTTTTTCTGAATCTCTTAATAAAATGTATCTTTTTCTGAAGCATTTTATAATCATTATGAAGGAAATATAATGTTGATATATTGAGGTGTATCTGTGTAATGTGATGTTGACAATTTGGCTAGATGTATTTTACAAATACGTTTAAGGTCGATCACTAAATAAATCCATATTTACTAATTAACAGAAGTGATAATTACTACAAATATTACTGATATTTACAATTGAGACGCTAATGAAGACAATGTCTGAGTTAACTGAATGATATCACCAATCAGAAACGGGGTTTGACCCGTATGTCAAAATTAGGGATACTGCCTCAGCGGTTATACACCAAAAGAATGATCTCTTGCTTTTTGTATTTTAGGGCCCTTACATTTTTAGTTTCTTCTGAGCCTTTGATGATGGTTAGAGAAAGCACGATTTAACAGTGGGTGGTTTGGCTTTTATTTAGTCCCATGTTGACGACTTTATCCAGTTCCGACAGACTTGTTTATATGTCCTAAATGTTGACATATATATCAGTTAATCTCTCGTCCTTTTGTAAGGTCGATGATGACGACATTTTTCTTTTCTGACGGGCTTGTTTAGATCTAAATTTCGACAAAGATATTAGTTCAGCTTCTATGTTCTTGCCACTATCATTACTTCAATCATTCGAAGTCTTGAAAACGTAAAATACATAGAACCCAATCTTTTCCATACACACCATTGAAAGCTTTACATCATCAATTATTCTGTTTATTTTGGTGTGTTCAGACTCATTCAAAATAGATTCGTAAGATACTTATTTATTTACAGTATTAAAATTTTTCTTTCCCAAGCCTATCATTAATATGCTTACAAATTTCTGAGGAGAAATATCCAATATGATTGGTGATAATAAGAGAAATTTTATTATAGTCTCAAACTGTCTTACAATACAAATATACATATTGACATTGTTTGAACGGAATAATTGCTGTCCTTTGTTCTAACCATTTCCGCCGTACGAACACTAATAAGTAGCAACGTTCAACCTGGTTAAGCCATGCTCGTCTTATTTATTATTTCATTGTATCGTCTGTATAAATATATACAGCTAACATCACCTAGATTCCGTAGAGTACTTACGTTTTTATATTTTAATAGTTTTTTTTTTTTGTGACTTTGTGCCCTTGAAAAAGGAATCGGTAGATTCCGAAAATGCTTGGGCCGGTCTCACACCAGTTTTGCACTGTTGTTTGTTAGGTTTTATTTCATATCTATTATTTCCATGACCAACACGATCTTTTTTTATCCAGTGCTTTTGTAAAGATGTTATTTGCCGTGTGATTTGTAACATATATATATATATATATATATATATATATATATATATATATATATATATATATATATATATGACTTTTTGTGATTTATTCTCAGGAGACATTTTCAATAAGTTACAAGTTGAAAAGTTACGTCATTGTTGACCTACTACACAGGAAAGGACGTTAAAATAACTCAAATGTGATTAGATGGTATTTAATTATTATTGTACTACTACACAGGACATGACGTCGAAATAACTCATGTGTGATTAGATGGCATGTAATCATAGTTGGATTGCTACACAGGAATGGACGTCAAAATAATGTATGTGTGATTAGATGCTATTTAATTACTGCTTGATTATTACAATTGACTGCAATAACAAAAAACATATTTTACTATAAATGTAAATGACGACAAGTTCGTCAGAGTGAATCATTTATATTTTTTAAAATAAATTACTTGTTTCTTTTGCAATGATATATTCCTTAGCACGAATGAGCTAGGGTCGCCTGCTCGCTGTGTTGAAACTGCAGACTCGTCTATGGCTACATCGTTCAGAGGTGGATTGTTCAATATGATCTTTTTACATTTTATTTTTGAAGATGCAGTAGCATAGGGTTATATACATTTTTTTGTGGGGTGTAGGGTGTTGTTTTGAAGAGGAAAAAAGTATTTTTGAAGATTGTATGGCTTGTGGCTGAGAAAATATATTATATATACTACCCATCTGGCTCAAATTCGTAATTCACTTAGATCATATCTGGTGATATTGGAATCAATGAATATAATAATAATAATAATAATAATAATAATAATAATAATAATAATAATAATGAGGACTTTGTATAGCGCCTAATCTTTAGAAGCTCTAAGCGCTTTGCAACATTAGATAACACCTAAAAACATATATAATGATATGATTACGAAAAACAAACACCATGAAATTAGAAAACAAAAACATGCTGAAAATAGTTAAGGTAAGGAAACATTATTAAGTGTTTAGGTCTATTCTTGCAGTCGAAATAGGTGAGTTTTAAGAGCGCTCTTGAATGAGATCACTGTGTCTTTGTGCCTAAGTTCAGTGGGCAATTCGTTCCACTTTGCTGGGCTCTGGTATGCAAAAGAACGTTGTCCGTATGACTTCATTTTGATAGTGGGAATAATGAGAATACGAGTGTCGGAAGATAACCGTAAGTATCTTGCTGGTGTGTAAACATGGGTGAGGTGAGATAGGTATGTTGGACTGGAGAGAAGGTAGTTGGATGGAAGAGGTGTACATTTGTTCCTTGACATTAGCTTGTCAGTAATCTCGAAGAGCTCTTTGCAGCTGGAACTTTCAGTGATCTTAGTACTGTAGTAGCTGATTTCGCTGCATGGACTATGTTTGTAACATTCTTCTTAGCGGCTTCATAAATTTGCATATGAACAGTGAGTCTGGTGGAAAGCCAAAGCCTCTCAGCCTTACGGCGTTCTCTTTTAGCAGTGCGAAGTTGGTCCCTAACACTGCTATACCACGGAGAACACTTTTGAATTGATACTCTGCACTTGGTTGCTGGGGCATGTTTGTCAAGCAATGAACGCAGGCAGTTATCAAGTTGTTCTGCTGTAGGAGGTAACAAAGTTGTTAGGATTGCTTGGATGTCATGGATTAGTTGGGTTCTATTTATCATACGGAGGTTTCTCTTAGTAGCAAATAAAGGTGGAGGGTTAGGGACTGATACGTCAAGATCGCATATAATGCAGAAGTGATCTGATGCAAGTTCGTGGGATACCAATGAAGACTGTAGAATATTATCATCAGGTCTATGAAGAATCCAGTCTAAAATGTGACCATGTTTATGGGTGGGTTGGCTAACTGACTGTTTGAGGTTGAAAACGTGAATGGAATCTAGCAGTTTTGATGTGTATGGGTTTCCAGGACTGTCAAAGTGAAAGTTGAAATCTCCAAGAATAATCAGATTGCCACCTATCGAATTTCCATACTCCAAGAGATTCGGAAACTGCTCCAAAAAGAGAGATTCAGTCAGCTTGTTTTTTCTACTAGGAGGAGGGCGCTAGAGGCAGAAAAAATGGACTGACCTTTGTTCCAGTGTGAGTGTGGTTTGGACTAGTTCAAGTATATATATATATCCCTTCTAAGTTTGTTTTGATTATGACGTTGGAATGTTAGCACGATACGAAACCTTTCAAAGTATCTAAAGTAGAATTAAATATATGGATATCTTGAAACTATTCACCCAATTCGCCCTCAAATAACAACATATAGTGCGTACTATTGAAAAAATAGTCATTTTTAATTTTAGGCACAAACATTTTGAGTTTGTACTGATGTAAAGCTGAAACTTCTCAACTGACTTGTGGTCAATAAACTTATTCTAGCAGTCAACCCATTTTTGTCTTGCAAAAAAGTCAATTTCACCAATTCTTACCTCCAAATGTTCTTTAACCTGCAATGGAATGTAAGAATATCAAGTTCGAAGTGGAAGTTTCAAAACCTGTGTTTTTGAAAGTATAAAATGACGTCATTTCTCACGATTAATTAAATATTTAAATATTCAATTCATTGTTGTTTTTATCATATAGATATTATTTAGGTGTTATCATGACTTCTGTTGTTTTTTGTTTTTTTTTGGGGGGGGGGTGTTTTTTTTTATAGCTTTGTTTCTTGGTGTCCATTAATCATTTTGGTCATCTGTCCTTATGTCCTGTAATGTAATGTTTGAGACAGATCTAAACCTTCCAAAGAAACACAAAAAAGTCACAAAAGGGTACATTTCTAACAGACAGAGACTCTAAAAATCATTCATGATAGCCATCTGAGTAATTTTTGGTGTTATTGATCTGTATGTATAATTTTTTCAGTCTGAAACTCCCACAAACTCTATGTGATTCAGTAGATGTATGCATATATCTCTGGCGAGTTAATTCTAACAGATTATCGTTATAGTTGGTTCCATACAGTTATACATGGTGTAATTATTTTTCAGAGTGACAACAACATTTAAACTGTCTTTAAAGCACTTTATAGCAACACTTTCTTCAATGTGTTTTTTTTTTTTTTTTTTTTTTTTGCTGTTGTACCTTTGAGATTGTTCATGTAAATGTCAAGGTTATATAAATAATTTGTGAGTAAATCAGTCCTTGTTTCATTCTTGTCGTTGATGTTGTAGAATATGCTGTTTTTCAGTTCATTGGATATTTTTTTAATATTCAACACAAAACTATTCTCTGCATTGAAATGGATTGTATTTATGCTATCAATATGATTGGTAAAATAGATTTCCTTATTAGGTGATCCTTCTATGGTGATATAGCTCTTCATTTGTACAGAAGAACTTTATACGACGAAATTAAAACTTTTCACTTCAATTTGTATGGTTTCTTCTTACAATTAGAGATTTCCTGTTTTGCTGTAAATTTCTGTAAAATCTCTTTCTCTTTCAATTTTTTCCCCTCCTTAAAAACGTGTTTTTCAGCTATTCAATATTTTGACTTTCTGTGTTGCTGATTTTCTTCCTGACTTCATTTTTCATTTCTTTGTATCTTTTATATTCGGTAACTATCGAATTAAACTCTTCGTGGTTGATTTCATTATGGCTTATTGCACACTTACCATATCATGAGTGCCTTTTAACTTACCGATTTCAGCTGTGACTGTCTCATTATGTTATGAAAACTTTGCTGCATGTCAACTTTCAATAAAAGCTTTTGCAACAAACTCCAATAAAATTGTACCAAACCTGCTAAAGACCAGAGGGTTGATAAATCCTGTAACTATTCCTACAACTCTTAAAAATCAGCTGTTACACCCATCCCACTGGAAACAGTTTCCATGCTAACCTCTACCCAGTTAAAATTGTATATGTTACTTTGTATTTCTTTCTAACACCTCTGTAATATTCCATCTCTTTAACCAAATCATTCTCAATTAATACTGTTTTCTGACGGCAGTATATATGATACTAAAGTGGTGCAGTTGGTATTTTCTCTCCATGTTTGTGTACGAGAGGGTTTAGAATTAGGATTTGCTACCGATTTATCAGGATTTTGTGGTAGATCAGCGGTGTCTAACTTCTGCAGTTTTCTTTTTAACACTACAGTGTAATTATCCTTAGCTTCAGTAGTTCTACTTTTTGTACCATATCCTAATTAATTACTTAATTATTTTCTTGTGGTAGTATCCCATGTGGTATCAAGTTCTCTGATGTAAACTGGCTTTAGTGATGAATACAAAGATTTTTTCAACACGTTTTTAACGAAGATGACGAGATCAATTAATTACCTCATTTAAATATTGAGGAAAAAGAACATCATATTACCATGAAGTCTAATGAGAACCAATCGAACTTTTCAAATGGGAATCACAAATAAAATGTAAAAAAACTAACTCTATGGTGTTGAATCTTCGCGGAAGTAAAGTTTTGTAAGTCTTAAGAATCTACTGTTATACAGAGAATACAAGCTTATGAGGAGATAGAGTCACAGACAATCATCACAAATGAGCTGTTTGATGAACATGTGAAATAAACACATACTTTAATGAATGATTATCTGAAACGAATTCAAAGTGGAGCACTTCCTTCTAGAATTCGTAAATTTGTATTCTGCAAGAAGAAAGAGAATTAAGAGATCATAAATTCTATAGAAGGTGTTGAATCTAAAATAGAATCTATGAAATCAGACCTTGAAATGTATGACAAACAGAAATAAAACATCATGAGAGATATTAGTAAGAGACAGATCTTAAACAAAAAGGTTAAATTGGAAAAACTACTAGAAGGAGCTGAAAGTAAAAGAGTACATATATAGTTGGACATATAACATATGTGGAGAAACAGTTTGGATACAAGATTAAACAAATAAAAAACTGGAAAAAATTACCATTTATGAAAGGTTCAAAACATTGTTAAAAAAAGAAAGGTGTTATGGATGCCACCATTATTAACCTTTAAGTATGACTATATCAACGGTTCTATCCATAACAATTTTGGTAAAAGGATTAATACGAGGTGGTGGAACAACAAGTGGTGGTGGTAGAGGTTTTGGTGGTGGCAAAGGGAGCACAGATTGATTCCTGTGCAAAGTATAAAAAGGCATGAAACATACTACCAACTAATTGTTCGAGCTACCCAAACGTCAGTAGCAGCATCCCCTAGTATCATTGGCAATGTAAAAAGCAGCTGGCCAGGTTGTGACATTTATCATGTCATTCTGATTATTATAGAATAAGTTGGCTTTTGTTTTCAGTTTTGGTCAGAGGTGTAAATACAGCACCAAAAAAGGATCACCAAAAATATCGTAATTTATTGTTACAAGGTAATTACGTCAGCCCCCGCAACCATCATGTGGATTATAAATCATCGTTTTTGTTTGTTTCATGATCTTAATCTTTAAAATCATGTGTATTTGTGATTACAAGACTGTCAATAATTCATGATCTGAATCAAATTAATCATCTGTAGTTGTTATTACAAGACTGTCAATAACTTTTTTTTTCCTATTTGTCTACATAGTTCTTACTTCTTTTATTCCGTTGTTTACCTTTTGAAGAATTGCTATAGGGTGTTTAACATCTACTGAAATCATAGTTCTTATCACGTCGGTTTTTTTTAACAGTGTTAAGTCCTACTTTAAAACTATTATATGGCTTTTTCAAGTTGTTGTTGTAGCCGACGATACTACCTAGATTTATCACGATATTACTTGGCAGTAAAATTTGTCATCGCCTCCAACAGCCTAATCTGATCTAACTTTGAAATACGATATATATTCCTGAATCTTGATATGTTGTTTCCTATTTTTATAACCTTGTTGGCTTAGAAGTAGCAACAAACTGTGAAATATGTGTTCTGTTTTGAACTTGAGCACATAACGTAGATATAAAAAATACTTTAATACCTTAGTACTCTGATTTAATCTTGATAATCCTTCTGTTCTAAGATCTGAACTATCTTGCAAAAAGAAATAAGTTCATCTTATTTTCTCTTCTGCAGTGCCATCTTGTTGTAAACATTATTTGAATTTCTCATTTCAAATTCCCGAGTAATTCCACTTAATCTCTCTACCTCCAGTTTGGTGTATGTCATCCCTAGTTAAATCAGTCGTTATGGGAGTTCATCAAGTCTTGTCGTTATATAAAACTGCCGTGTTATGTACCGTTATGCATCTACATTCGTGACGTGGAGGTAGGTTAAAATTATTGCAGATTATGTTAAATTGTTTTCGGTGTATGCTGTTGCTATTTGAATTTTTAAAAACTTTTGTCGTCAGGAGAAAGGTATTGCACATTGACATAATAATGTTTCGTTTTTGCTGGTTGACACAAATTCTGTAGATTGATTTCACTAACTCTGATAAATTATGATTTGTTAAATGCCTGTAAGAAATTCTACAACCAATTGTTACCATCGATAGTGTCCTGTTTAATTGTTTCAGTCAAAATCCCATATCAGACTGTGCTCTATATTTGTTAACAGAGTCAACACTTTCAAATCTTAAATTGTAGTCATCAAAAATGTTTATTGGCTTGTATGTGCAATAGTTGTTTTCAGTATAATATATTCAGTTTTTGTTCAAATTTATTTCTGGATTTATGTGAGCATTAAACATAGTTGCCGGACAAGGATAAGGTGCTGTACTTATCATATTATTAAATCTGAAGTCCATTATTTAATTGTCAACTAATTTCATTCATCAACAAAATCATGAACTTAAACACATTTGCCATCATTGTCAGGCATTTCTTCCTTGATTTTGTCTCTGTTTGCTCGGTTTCTTTTGAGACCAAAATAGTCAGGAGTAAATGGCTAAAATTTAGAATTCTGCACGATTTTGAAATATTTTACATTGGGACCTGGACCCATTACGTTGGAATTCGGGTCTATTTTTGACCCTTGAGGGGCCTTACAAAATTCCTGGCTACAATTATATTATTTCACAGTAGTTAACTGTAGTCACTGTGTGCAAGCTTTTCTGTCTATTGCTAGTATTTATTGGCAGGTCAAATCGATTTCTTTTTAATTGATTCTACTAGTAGCTGAAATGCTCTAGGACAGCTTTTAATGTGAATTTTATTTTCTCGCCTTCGGGAGGAAAATGTGATACATATTATAATGTTTATCCGCAAGCCAAAGTTAAAGTTTTTATGTATGCCCATAACTCCGAGAAACGCGAGCCACATCTTTCTGCGGAACCATTGTCTAGTGCTCGCTGACTTACAGGCAGGCATTGGTGTCACTTTTCTGGCAGCAACTATGAAAGTCAGCTTTAAGCCAATATTTGTACGATTTATATGTGAAACCTGTATTTTTTATTATGCCCGCGAGACATCTAGCGTTCGTGTTGTCCGTGTGTGTGTGTTTGCGTGTGTCTGTGAACAGCTTTGGTTAAATATTTTTCCAGTACTTGTAGCTCAGTATCTTCTTACCGATTCACTTCATATTGGGAATATAATGTTATCAGATACTCATCACCTCTCAGTACCACTCCTGTTTCAAGGTTCTGCCCCTGTATGGTGCAATGGGTCAAGGATTATGCTGAAAGCACATTTTGGTTAAAGCTTTTGGTTCATGTGTTTTTCCCTGCACTTGTAGCTCAGTAACCATTGCCCGTTTCACTTCATATTAGGAATATAATATCATGACATGACACATACTCACCTTCTCCCAGTGCCACTCTTTCTCAGGTGGGTCCATATGGTCACAAATTATATTGGGGACACATATTAACTAAAGTTGCAGCTAGTGGTGTTTTTCATAACTTATATTTCGATAACCCTTTTACCAATTCACTTCGTGTTTTCAATACAATATTATCACATACACCCCTCCTCTAACTATCCCTTATGACGCTAAATTCATCCCTGGGCGGGGATAACGAGATTAAGACTTATATTGGGAACACATTTTGGTTACGAGTTTTGGTCACAAGTCTTGGTTAAACATTTTTTCCAGCACCTGTAACTCAGTAACTCTTTACCCGATTCACTTTATATTTGGAATATAATATCATCACATACTTTCCGTCTCTCTGTACCACTTCTGCAGATGCGTAGGGCTATAGGACCAGGAGTTATAACGAGGACATATTTTGGTTACGTTAATGTTTCGTCATCATATATTTCCAAAATCCCTTTACCAATTCACTTTATGTTGGAAATATTACATCTCTCCAAGGTTCTCCCCATTGGTACCCGGGTAAAGGGGTGAAGAATTATGATAGGGGCACTTTTGATCAGAGCTTCTGGTTACATTTTTTTCCAGCACTTATAACTCATTAACCCCTTACCCAATTCACCTCTTTTTTGGAATATAATATAATCACATACTCCCCTTCTCTCAGTACCACTCCTCTCCCTGGGTTCTGACCCTGAGTGAAGCCATTGGATCAAGAATTCTATTGGGGATATATTTTAGCTAATGTCTTTGGCTAAAGTTTTTCTCTTCACTTATATTTCCATAATTAATTCCCTTCATGTTTGGAATATACTCCTAACCTTAAGTCAAGTCCCTGGGTCGCCTAGTGGGGTTAATACGCAGGACACCTTTTGGTGACAGTTTTGATTCCATCTCTTGTGTTTTAATTAACTTTGTATTAAATTCACAACCAATTTAAAATATGATGTGATCCCAAAGTCTGCTTGCACCCTATAATATGGTTAATATTCTTTTCTTATAATTAAAAACGTCTTCACTTAATTCACTTCAAAGTTAGAATAATATACGCTCCCATGGGTGCCTTTGTCCCTAACCCACTGTTGCCCCATGATTATGTCCATGGGGTCCAGAAGTAATACAGTTTGTTACATTAATGTTATTATTATAATTATTATTATTATTAAAACTGATATATTTCATTATATTTATTATTATTAGTAGTAGTAGTAGTAGTAGTAATAGTAGTAGTATTTCAATAAAGCCTTTTAATTTTCAATACATATTTTGAGCATGATATCATCACATTCTTATCTCTCACCTTGTGCCACACCCTATTTGGAATATATAACAACATCAGATATATTCCTTGATTTTCGGTAGCATTCCTGCCCTTGGGTCATGACCTTGGTTGAGGACATGTGTTCAAAGGCGTTAGGGGAACATCTGCTAACTTCATTATAAATAGGCTTCTGATAGCTAAGACAATGCTGCAAGTTAAAAGTCAAATACACGTGTAGTTTTACTGTAAAGGCAGTAAAGGCAATTCTAAATGGTCAGGTAGAACTAATTGACCTCACAAGTCTAGATAGGATGATATACGACACTCCCTATAGAAGGAAATGAAGCCCTCTGATTTACTCGAAATAATTATCCGGATTTCAAATATAATTTGTAGGAGAAAGGTTATTTGTATACAAAAAAGCCTAGAATCTAAAGCCATTTTCATCGTGTCACTGATGGCGAAGAGATACTGCTGGATGTAATGAGGAGATCTCATCTGACTACATTTTGATAGTGGGCACATCGAAAGATTTTTGTCTCAAACTCGAGCCATACGGCATCTAATTTTCATCGTTTTCAAAATTTACTCTTCCATTTATTATATTTTTAAAAAATGTTCTTGTGTTGTCCCGTTCGCACCACGAACATATACTTATTGAGCCAAACATGGGATGTACGAATTTAATTAGTTGTCTATAACTATGTCGAGAAACTAGTGGAAAAATATGTTCTATTATTAATCGAGTAAAATATTTGCTTGTTTAAACTTTAACATTTCTATATTGAAGTTGATATGTGCTTCAGTTTGGGAAACACTGACAAAAGAGGTGGCCGAAAACTAGGATTCATTTAAACCAGCTATTGATTTCTAGTCAAGGGATCCACCAGCACAAGTGAACCTCTTGGAAGATGTAAGCTGGTCTTTAAGGAGAATTGAAAGGCAAGAAAATTGTCACGGTATGTTTGTTCGGTAAAATTATTCAGTGCACATCAGATCTGCATCCTGTAACTGGGAAATAGGCCCAAATGAATTGTGCAATTTTATTCCGTTTGCGACCACAAAAACCTGCAAGAAATGTATGCTTGGTTGAATGAAATTGAGATTAGCAACTGCGCCGATAGGAAATGATATTTTGACTGTGAAGATTCTTAACACCCAATACCTGCTGAAGTAACATATACATGTACCTCTGAGTATAACTATTCGTATCTGTGGTCAGGGTAATTTTGATCACAGCGCCCCATTTACAATGTAGTATTAGGAGGTCTAGGTGTGTCGTGATAGTGTTTTCTCTATTACGTTGAAATAGTTGTGAAATTTATTTATTCACATGAAAATTTAAGTATCACAAACAGATAAAAATGAAACAAAAGCGAACCAGAACATGTCGTTCTTAAAAAAACTATTGGCACTTTTTACAATACTTTCAGTGTTGTCCTCTACGGACATCAACGTGGTCATCATTGGCCACTTGAGTAATGATGATTCTGGTCGCAGGATTGACATTGTGTATTTCGTTAGATTCATCGTAAGCGTTGCCTTTCTGTATTTCGATATCATCATTACCTTGCAAATGTATGTATCACAAACAAGAAAAGAATCAAACTAAAAGCCAACCAGAAAATGTCGTTCTTTGATAAATATCATCACTTTTTACGATACTAGCAGAGTGTTCTCCCCTACGGACATACACGTGGTCACCCTTGTTCGCTTGAACAACAACGATTCCGGTAGTAGGATGGACGTTGGACATTTCGTTAGATTCAGCGTAAGCGTTGCCCTTCATAACACCATTAATCATCAATTCTGCTTGTACGTAGCTGGAAAGGTTGGGAACTATCGTCCACGTAAATACATATACCCCGGCAACTGGCACGTTAAAAATTGAGTCATGATGATTGAAACCGCCTCCCACGTCTACCTCCTCTACCTCATACTGAAGAATCTCATGGAAGCTGTAAGAGCGCGAATCACGTTGATAAGCATGGAACGCGACATACTGAGTTCCTGATTGTCCTAAAAAAATAGACAGAGGATGATATTTTACTAAAGCGCAATTTACTGCTTACATTATTTTTTAATGCTTTTATTATACTTTCTTTCTTATGCTACTCTGTGGTTACACACCATACACCTTAGTCTTCACAAGCTATTTTGGTTAAAAGATGGTATTAAAGAGACGCATTTATTTCTCTATAAGTAAAGTAAAAAAAGTTGTCATTTTTATAGATACATAAGATCAAACGAATACAGGTTTGAGTTTCTCCCTTTTATTTCAATCAATTAAAAAGAACTTGAAATTGCATCAAAAGAAAAAAGCAGTAATATTCCTTTTCACGAGAACTGAAATGCAATCATACAATAAAAATATGACCAACAGGATGTTATCTTATTAAAGTTACACTTACCCAAACCGGAAATGCAGTTAAACTAACGAGCTTTTCTTCTTGACTCTCTGTTTTAAACGAAGCTTAAATTTCTTTTCTTTCCATGCACTTGTTATGATTTCAGTGAACCTAGGTTTATCTATTGTGACGAAACTACCAGCGCATTATCTGATGAAAACTCTGAGCTTACGATGTTTATACTTGAACGACCGCTTTACAGGAAAACATTCGGTATCCATAAAGATGGACACTAATGAAGCATACGCTACTTTGCTCCTGAAGTACAACATACCCCAATAGACCATCTCATGGATATATATGACCCGTTGAGAGTACATTAAGTAAATTCTTCGATAGTGAGATTATCGATGAAAATTAAAGAAAGAGTGAAACAAAGCTCTCTTTTGTATATTCAATAATGAAATTCAAAACGTATATGTCTTACCAGTATCAAATTATTGTATGCCTACTGTTGCTTCTTAGTCTGCAACAGTGAATAAATATCACCGAAAACGTTTCAAAAGACGGGATATTTACCACAAACATTTAAAAATTGTTACCAAATATCAGTAGTATCTGCATAATATGCCATCATTGACTTTCTAAAGTCAACTAATGGAGAGAAGGTTGTTTATTGTCAACAACTGAAAATGAAATAATTAAATCAGAAGGTCAGTGTAATCGGCGGCAGTTTAAGTCGTTTGCAAATTATCACCACAGTATGATGTTAACTCCTTGTAGAAACAAGGAATATTATAAAGTGTTCTTATTAAGATTACTATAATGTTCTTCAAGTTGAAGTGGATAAAGCGTCAGAGATAAAGGAGGAAGAACCATCTTGTGATGAATTTTAAGGAATGCAAATAACGTTCATGCAATAATTACAAGAAATTGTTGTAAACACAAGATACTGGAAAAAAGTACAATTTAGGATTCTTTTTTCATAATCTGTATGAACTTTATGCTTTTATGCTGGCAATTTTGTAACATTTTCACTGATATAAATGAGTAAACTTACTTTTCCTATTCTCTGAAGAAACGATCGAACTTGAAATATTCCACTTAATATTGGCATTTTCCTTGATTCCAAAAGGTGGAGGCATCTGATTTGTATCTTTGTCCCCATCTTTATTGACCTTTTCGTTGTTGCTCTTTTGCAATTCAGTATTTCCTCCCTTCGCAACGTCTCGGAAAATGTTACCTTTACTGCCATTAACCATGTTTGGTTGTTGTAGTGACATGTTCAGATTTCTTACACAGTCTTTTAATTCATAAATTTCTGAAGTCTTTTGAATCATTTCGTTTTCAAGTGTTTTAATTCGATATTCCTTCTTAAGTAAAGCATCCTGCAGAACTTGTATCGTGTGCTCCAAATTTCCCACGCGATCTTCAACGCTCAGTTTGGTGCTTTCGGAGGGGAAAGCAGTAGCCACGACCGCCACAATAATAGCGCAGATCTGAAACATGCTCATTTATTAAAGCTACGATCAGTTGTCTGAAGTCATGCAGCAGAGAACATTTATATTTCAGATAAAGTGTCGTCAGACTAAGGTCGTGAACGTGCAACAATGCCTTATCATTTGTCCGCAATCGAGGTCTACAAAATTTCAAGGTATATACAGTAGTTGTTAATATATTGTAGTGTTATTTTCCTTTAATATATGATGTTTAGAAATAAAGCAATTGTAATGCGTGTTTAGACCTAAAAGATGAACATGTTTGGGAATGTATCCAAACCTCGAAACATTTTGTCCCTAAAGATGTCTAAGAAAATGTACTAAACGCATTAGATATACAAATCAATTAAATGAATTTAAAACCGTCTTATCACACTAAACAACTACACATGATATTTAAACATAGTCTAGACACGTGCTAGTGTTTAATTTGTAACCGTATTCCCCAAAAAATCTATGTATTAACCACATATAAAGGTATTATTCTGTTTCTCTGATAATATCTTGTTTAATTCATTTGGGAACAGAACTGGATGACTGAATAATTTTCTTTTGGCAAACGCAATAGTTGATGTTTTCTTAAAGAATACCTGTGGTAAGTGTTGATATGAGAGAAATTACTCATTCATTCGTTCATTCATTCATTCATTTCTACGCGTTTCTGTACCATCTTGCCATCTTTGTATCAATATTTCTTACCTGGTGCTATCCATATCTTTATCTACAATGATAATAAATAAAGAAAGAAAGAATGCAAAGACAGTGTGTACGGATTTGGACCATTTGAGTAACTGGTTACCTTTTGATATAATGTATGCAAATATGGACACCAGTGGTCAATCTTACTTGCATTTAGCACTTGATTTCAAAGAGAAAAAAAGGAAACAGGATGCTCTCGGGCTCTGTTGTTATGAAAATTCGTCTAATTCTGGTCTGATAAAGTCATGGGTCATCCAAATTCTTAATTCAAAAGTAGGATTAACAGTGATTGCATATAGCTTGTCACTACCTAAATTCCTATAGAATTTTACAGGATCTGAAAAAAATATGAAGAAAAATCGGAAATATAAGCCGTGGACGATATGTGATAACATTTACAAAAAATTTCCTAATGGGGCTTGTAGGCGGTTTTCATAATAGTTTCAAATTTGTTAGAGCAGCGAATGATAAGTTTAATGACGAATGTTTACTGTAACTGATGAACAAATTGGTGGCCTTATTTTTCTGAATCACTTAATAAAATGTATCTTTTTCTTAAGCATTTTATAATCATTATGAAGGAAATATAATGTTGATATATTGAGATGTATCTGTGTAATGTGATGTTGACAATTTGGCTAGATTTATTTTACAAATACGTTTAAGGTCTGATCACTAAATAAATCCATATTTACTAATCAACAGAAGTGATAATTGCTGTTCTTAAAAGGGACAGTTTCAGGACATGAAGAGGCAGTGTTTAGTATCGACTAATTCAGAAAATTCCATTGATGATGAAGAAAAATTATAATTCTGTTTATTCAACATATCAAATTGAAACTTATTATTGAATAATATCAATTAGTTTATCATCGTCGTTAATAATTATTCACCCGATGACCTACTTGACTAAGAAGTTATCCATGTAACTCCTTTACCTTCGGTGATAATAACAATCTTAAAATAGCAATGCTTCTTTTTTCAGTAGTATCGAATGACATTATAACATTTGTACCTTGAATTTTAAGCGTTATTTCAAACTACTACAAAAATTATTGATATTTATAAATTGAGACGCTAATGAAGACAATGTCTGAGTTAACTGAATGATATCACCAATCAGAAACGGGGTTTGACCCGTATGTCAAAATTAGGGATACTGCCTCAGCGGTTATACACCAAAAGAATGCTCTCTTGCGTTTTTTATTTTAGGGTCCTTACATTTTTAGTTTCTTCTGAGCCTTTGATGATGGTTAGAGAAAGCACGATTTAACAGTGAGTGGTTTGGCTTTTATTTTGTCCAATGTTGACGACTTTATCCAGTTCCGGCGGACTTGTTTATATGTCCTAAATATTGACATAGATACCAGTTAATCTCTCGTCCTTTTGTAAGGTCGATGCTGACGACATTTTTCTTTTCTGACGGGCTTATTTAGATCTAAATTTCGACAAAGATATTAGTTCAGCTTCTATGTTCTTGCCACTATCATTACTTTAATCATTCATCGATCACACTATATAACAATGACACATTTTAGAAATTGGTGCAGAAATGATTTAAATCAAGTTAGCAATTCGTATCTTTGACCAAGTCTTGAAAACGTAAAATACATAGAACCCAATCTTTCCATACACACCATTGAAAGCGTTTAGATCGTTAATTATTTAGTTTCGTATCTTTAGACTCATTCAAAACAAATTTGTAAGATACTTATCTATTTACAGTATTAAAATTGTTCTTTCCCAAGCCTATCATTATTATGCTTAAAATTTCTGAGGAGAAATATCCAATATGATTGGTGATAATAAGAGAAATTTTATTATGGTCTAAAATTGTCTTACAATACAAATATACATATTGACATTGTTTAAACGGAATAATTGCTTTCCTTTGTTCTAACCATTTCGGCCGTAATAATAAGTAGCAACGTTCAACCTCGTTAAGACTTGCTCGGCTTATTTATTATTTCATTGTATCGACTCTGTAAATATCTACAGCTAACATCACGCATAGTACTTACGTTTTTGTATTTTGTTCAGGTTTAAATTGTATAATAGTTTTTTGTGGTTTTGTGCCCTTGAAAAAGGAATAGGTAGATTTCAAAAACGTCTCACACCAGTTTTGCAATGTCGTTTGTCAATTTCTATGACCAACAAGATCTTTTTTTGATCCAGTGATTTCGTAAAGATGTTATTTGCCGTGTGATTTGTAACTTATATATATATATATATATATATATATATATATATATATATATATATATATATATATTCTCAAGAGACATTTTCAATGAGTCACAAGTTGAAAAGTTACGTCATGCGGCTGTAAAGACTCGAGAGAGAGTGTGAATAGATGGTACTTAATCATGGTTGTACCACTATATAGACACTGACGTCGAAATAACTCCAATGTGATTAGATAGCATGTAATCATGGTTGGATTGCTACCCAGGAACGGAAGTCAAAATAACTCATGTCTGATTAGATGCTATTTAATTACGGCTTGATTATAACAATTGACTGTAATTTTTATTTAAAAAAAAAACATGTTTTACTATAAATGTAAATGACGACAAGTTCGTCAGAGTGAATCATTTATATTTTTTTAAAATAAATGACTTGTTTCTTTTGCAATGATGCATTCCTTAGCACGAATGAGCTTGGGTCGACTGCTAGCTGTGTTTAAGCAGACTCGTTTATGGCAGCATCGTTCAGAGATGGATTGTTCAATATAATATTTTCATATTTTATTTTTGAGGATGTAGTAGCATTGGATTTGTGGCCGGGAAATTTTATGTACATTTTTTGGTGAGGTGTAGGGTGCAGTTTTCCAAAAAATAATATTTTTAAAGATTGTATGGCTTGTGGCCAAGAAAATATATTATATGTACTAATAGAAAATATATTATATGTACTACTCATCTGGCTCAAACTCGTATTCACTTAGATCATATCTGGTGATACTGAAATCAATGAAAGCTCAACTACATGAATGTCATGACCTGAAATTACAAGAAAACTAGAAATTCATTTTACCTTTAAGTGTTTTTTGTTGTGTATCTTTAATATCCGAGAAAATCACAGAAAATATTTTTTGTGTGCAACAAGTTCACAAAGCACATACTCTGTGTATCATCTACGATCACATTAACTGTACATAATTGTTACCCAGTGAAGTGTAAGTGCTTATTGCCGAATGTGTCAGAGGATTGGTCTATGAATACCTCATAATCTGGCGGCCAATGGTTCGAGCCCCCATGGGCTTACTGTGTTGTTATCGGTTTTTCACCCTACGTTTTATTGAAAATGTGCATTCCAAGAGCAGCAGCAGCAATAAAACAACAGGAACATTTCATTTATATACACATATGTGGGCGTAGATATTAAGAAGAGTAGGATTATTGGTCTGAACTCTACGCAATAGTTCCTATGGAACACTCTGCATTGAAGTTGCACCATATATATGTATCCCATCTAAGTCTGTTTTGATTATGACGTTGGAATGTTAGCACGATACGAAAACTTTCAAAGTATCTAAAGTAGAATTAAATATATGGATATCTTGAAGCTATGCACCAAATTCGCTCCCCAAATAACAACATATAGTGCCTGCTGTTGACAAAAAAAAATTAATTTTAGGCACAAACATTTTTGAGTTTGTACTGATGTAAAGCTGAAACTTGTCAACTGACTTGTCGTCAATGAACTTATTCTACCAGTCAACCCATTTTTGTCTTTTATAAAGTCAATTTCACCAATTCTTCCCTCCAAATGTTTTTTTACCTGCAATGTAATGTAAGAATATCAAGTTCGAAGTGGAAGTTTCAAAACCCGTGTGTTTGAAAGTATAAAATGACGTCATTTCTAACGATTAATTAAATATTTAAATATTCAATTCATTGTCGTTTTTTATCATATGGATATTATTTAGGTGTTATCATCACTTCTGCTGTTTTTTCTATTAGCTTTGTTTCTTGGTGTCCATTAATCATTATGGTCATCGGTCCTTATGTCCTGTAATGTAATGTTTGAGACAGATGTAAAACTTACAAAGAAACAAAGTCATCAAAGGAAACATTTCAAACAGATAGAGACTCTAACAAGCATTCATGATAGCTATCTGAGTAATTTTTGGTGTAATTGATATGATGGAGAAATAGGTATAATTTTTTCAGTCTAAAAATCCTACAAACTGTATGTGATTCAGTAGATGTCTGCATATATCTCTGGCGAGTTAATCGTAACAGATTATCGTTGTAGTTGGTTTTATACAGTTAAACATTGTATAACTATTGCTCTGAGTGACAAGAACATTTTAATTGTGTTTCACGCACTTTATAGCAACACTATTTTCAATATCTTTTTTTTTCTTTTTTTTTCTTTTTGCTGTCGTACCTTCTTTGAGATTGTTCATGTAAATGTCAAGATTATAGAAACCATTTGAGATTAAAACAGTCCTTGTTTCATTCTTGTCGTTGATGTAGTAGAATATGCCTTTTTCAGTTCATTTGTTATTTTTTATATTCAACAAAAAATTATTCTCTGCATTGA
Source organism: Margaritifera margaritifera (assembly GCA_029931535.1). Classification (NCBI taxonomy): domain Eukaryota; kingdom Metazoa; phylum Mollusca; class Bivalvia; order Unionida; family Margaritiferidae; genus Margaritifera; species Margaritifera margaritifera. Next base: position 2,799,611 of record JAQPZY010001622.1, read on the forward strand.
AATTGATTGTATTTATGTTATCAATATGATTGGTAAAAATAAATTTCCTTAGCAGGTGATCCTTCTATGGTAATATAGCTATCCATTTGTATAGCAGAACTTAATACGAGTTAAAACTTTTTTTTACATCAATTTGTATCCTTTCTTGTTACAATTAGAGCTTTCCTGTTTGTTGTAAATTTCTTTCTCTTTCAGTTTTATCCCCTCCTCCAAAAGCGTGTTTTTCAGCTATTCAATATTTTGACTTTCTGTGTTGCTGATTTTCTTCCTGACTTCATTCTTCATTTCTTTGTATCTTTTATATTCGGTGACTGTCGAATTAAACTCTTCGTGGTTGATGTCATTATGGCTTATTGTACACTTATCACGAAAGCCTTTTAACTTACCGATTGCAGCTGTGACTGTCTCATCATGTTTTGAAAACTTTGCTGCATGTCAACTTTCATGAAAAGCTTTTGCAACAAACTCCAATAAAATTGTACTAAACCTGCTAAAAGCCAGAGGGTTGATAAATCCTGTAACTATTCCTACAACTCTTAAAACCAGCTGTTACACCCACTGTAAACAGTTTCCAAGCTAACCTTTACCCAGTTAAAAATTGTATATGTTCCTTTGTATTTCTTTCTAACACCTGTGTAATATTCCGTCTCTTTAACCAAATCATTCTCAATTTCTTTTACATTTTCCAACCTGAAATTAATACTGTTTTCTGACGGCAGTATATATGATACTAAAGTGGTGCAGTTGGTATTTTCTCTTCATGTTTGTGTACGAGAGGGTTTAGGTTTAGGATTTGCAACAGATTTATCAAGATTTTTTGGTGGATCAGCAGTGTGTCTAACTTCTTCGGTTTTCTTTTTAACATTACAATGTAATTATCCTTAGGTTCAGTAGTACTACTTTTTGTGCCATATGCTGTTTAATTACTTAATTATTTTCTTGTGGTAGGATTCCATGTGCTATCAAGTTCTCTACTGTAAACTGGCTTTAGTGATGGATGCAAAGCGTTTGTCAACTCGTCAACTTTTTAAATGGAAATCACAAGTAAAATGTCAAAAACTAACTCTATGGCTATGAATCTTCGTGGAAGTAAAGTTTTGTAAGTCTTAAGGATGCACCAAAGAAGGAAACAAATGGATACCGCCAAATGGTATAGCTCTAGACAGACCATTACAACAGTTGCTAGAATCCACTGTTATACGGAGAATACAAGTTCATGTGGAAATAGAGTCACAAACAATCAACACAAATGAGTTGTTTGATGAACATGTGAAATAAACTCATGCTTTAATGAATGATTATCTGAAAAGAATTCTAGAATTCATAAAAAAATGTATTATGCAGGAAGAAAGAGAGTTAAGAGATCATATACATTCTATAGAACGTGTTGAATCTAGAATAGACTCTATAAAGTCAGAACTTGAAATGTATGACAAACAGAATTAAAACAAAATGAGAGATATTAGTAAAGAGACATATCTTAAACATAAAATTAAACTGCAAAACTTTTGGAAGGAGCTGAAAGTAAAAGAGTACATATAGTTGGACACATAACATATATGGAGAAACAGTTTAGATACAAGATTTAACGAATACAAAAATTGGAAAAAAATTACCATTTGTGAAAGGTTCAAAACAATATCGAAGAGAAAGGTGTTACATATGCCACCATTATTAACCTTTAAGTATGACTATATCAAATGCTTTCTCTCCATAGCAATTTTTGGTAAAAGGTTTCATAAGACGTGGGGGAACAACAAGTGTTAGTGGTTGAGGTTTTGGTGGTGGAAAAGGCAGCAAAGATTTATTTATGTACAAAGTATAAAATGGCATGAAACATACTACCAACTATTTGTTCGAGCTACCCAAACGGCAGTAGCGGCATCGCCTGGTATCATTGGCCGTGTAAAAAGCAGCTCGCCAGGTTGTGTCATTTGGCTTGTTGTTTTCAGTTTTGATCAGAGATATAAATACAGCCCCAAAAAATGACCCCAAAAAATCTTAATTTATTATACAAAGGTAATTTCGTCAGCTCCTACAATCAGAGGTATAAATACAACACCAAAAAAGGATTCTAAAAAATCATAATTTATTGTAAAAATGTAATTATGTCAGCCCCTGCAACCATCATCATATTTATAAATCATTGTTTTTGTTTGTTTCATGATCTTAATCTTTAAAATCATGTGTAGTTGTGATTACAAGACTGTCAATAATTCATGATCATAATTTTTAAAATCATGTGTAGTTGTGATTATATGACTGTCAATAATTCATGATCTTAATCTTTAATATCATCTGTAGTTGTGATTACATGACTACCAATAATGTTTTTTCTTTTTTGTCTACATAACTCTTACCCACGTTTTCTTCTTTTTTCCGTTGGTTATCTTTTGAAGAGTTGTTATAGGCTGTTTATAATCTACTAAAATCATATTTCTTATCACGTTTGTTTTTTAACAGTGATAAGTCCGACTTTAAAACTATGTGATGGCTTTTTCAAGTTGTTGTTGTTGTTGTCGATGATACAACCTATTTTCATCACCATATTACTTAGCAGTATAAACTTGTCACCACCTCCAACAGCCTAGTCTAATCTAACTTTTGAACATGAAACATATTCCTGAATCTTGTTATGTTATTTTCCTCTGTTTATAACCTGTTTATAACTTTGTTGGCTTATAAGTAACTATTTAAAATAATCTGTTATAATTGTCTTGAATAGTAGAAAAAGACTATGTAGTATCTGTTCTGTTTTGAACTTGAGCACATAAAGTAGATATAAAAAAAGACTTTAATATCTTAGTACTCTGATTAAATCTTGATAATCCTTCTGTTCTAGGTTCTGAACTGTCTTGAAAAAAGAACTAAGTTCATCTTATTTCCTCTTCTTTAGTAGCCATCTTGTTGTAAAAATTATTCGAATTTCTCATTTCAGATTAACAAGTAATTCCACTTAATCTTTTTACCCCCAGTTTGGTGTATGTCATCCCTAGTTAATTCGGTCGTTATGGGAGTTCATCAAGTCTTGTCGTCATATAAAACTGCCGTGTTATGTACCGTTATGCATCTACATTCGTGACTTGGAGGTAGGTTAAAATTATTGCAGATTATGTTAAATTGTTTTCGGTTAATCCTGTTGTTATTTGAATTTTTTTTTTAATGTCGTCAGGAGAAAGGTATTACACACTAACATAATAATGTTTCGTTTTTGCTGGTTGACACAAATTCTGTAGATTGATTTCACTAACTCTGATACATTATGATTTGTTAAATGCCTGTAAGAAATTTTACAACCAGTTGTTACCATTGATAGCGTCCTGTTTAATTGTTTCAGTCAAAATCCCATATCAGACTGTGCTCTATATTTGTTAACAGAGTCAACCCTATCAAATCTTAAATTGTAGTCATCAAAAATGTTTAATGGCTTCTATATGTGCAATAGTTATTTTCAGTATAATATATTTAGATTTGTTTAAATTTATTTCTGGATTTATGGGAACATTAAACATAGTTGCCGGACCAGGATAAGGTGCTGTACTTGACATATTTTTAATCTGAAGTCATCGTCAGGCATTTTATTCCTTGATTTTGTCTCTGTTTGCTCAGTTTTACATTTTCCATCTGACTGCTTTACAGTACGTATCTATAGTCCAGGTATGCATAACAATTTTTCTAATCATAGTATAAAATGTTCAGCACAATTAAATCAGACGATATTTACAGAAACCAAAAAAGTGGCGGAATTTTTCCATTATTACAGTCTCCATTTATTTATCATACTTTGATAATAAGTAGTAAGATGGATAATTTGGATTGTTTTCAAAGCATTGTCAATAAAATAAATAGTAATCTAGTAGCCGTAGTAGGTTTGTTAGAAATATCTTTCATTTACTACTACCAACATTTTGAGGAAAGATTTGATCATTTTAAAATAAAATATTCGGGGGTAAATTGCTAAAATTTGGAATTCTGCACAATTTTGAATATTTTACGTTGGGACCTGGATCCATTACGTTGGAATTTGGGTCTAATTTGGGCCCTTTAGGGGCCTTAAAAATCCTGGCTGCAACTATATAATTTTACAGTAATTAACTGTAGTTACTGTCTGCAAGCTTTTCTGTCTATTGCTAGTAGTTATTGGCAGGTGAAATCGATTTTTTAAATTGATTCTACTAGTAGCTGAAATACTCTCAGACAGTTTTTAAAGTGAATTTTATTTGTCACCTTTGGGAGAACAATGCGATACATAGTATAATGTTTTTTCGCAAGCCAAAGTGAAAGTTTTATGTATGCCCATAACTCCGAGAAACGCGAGCCACATCTTTCTGCGGAACCATTGTCTAGTGCTCGCTGACTTATAGTCAGGCATTGGTGTCACTTTTCTGGCAGCAACTGTGACAGTCAGCTTTAAGCCAATATCTGTACGATTTATATGTGAAACCTGTCATTTTTATTATGCCCGCGAGACATCTAGCGTTCGTGTTGTCTGTGTGTGTGTGTTTGCGTGTGTCTGTGAACAGTTTTGGTTAAAGATTTTTCCAGTACTTGTAGCTCAGTATCCTCTTACCGATTCACTTCATATTGGGAATATAATGTTATTACATACTCACCACCTCTCAGTACCACTATTGTTTCAAGGTTCTGCCCCTGTATAGTGCAATGGGTCAAGGTTATGCTGGAAGCACATTTTGGTTAAAGCTTTTGGTTCATGTGTTTTTCCCTGCACTTGGAACTCAGTAACGATTAATTGCCCGTTTCACTTCATATTAGGAATATAATATCGTGACATGACACATACTCACTTTCTCTCAGTGCCACTCTTTCTCAGGGTTCTGCCCGCAGTGGGGTCATGGGGTTATAAATTATATTGGGGACATATTTTTCCTGAAGTTTAGCTACAGGTGTTTTTCATAACTTATATTTCGATAACCCCCTTACCAATTCACTTCGTGTTGTCAATACAGCATTATCACACACACCCCTCCTCAAGCTATCACTTATGACACTAAATTGCTCCGCTGGGTAGGGGTAATGAGATTAAGACATATTGGGAACACACTTTGGTTACATGTTTTGGTTACAAGGCTTGGTTAAACATTTTTTTCCAGCACCTGCAGCTCAGTAACTCTTTACCCGATTCACTTTATATTTGGAATATAATATCATCACATACTTTCCGTTTCTCTGTACCACTCTGCACCTGCGTAGGGCTATAGGACCAGGAATTATAACGAGGACATATTTTTGTTAATAATGTGAGTTCATGTTTCGTCATCATATATTTCCAAAATTCCTGTACCAATTCACTTTATGTTGGAAATATTACATCTCTCCAAGGTTCTCCCCATTGGTGGGGTAAAGAGGTGAAGAATTATGATGGGGGCACATTTTGATCAGAGCTTCTGGTTACATTTTTTCCAGCACTTGTAATTCATTAGCCCCTTACCCAATTCACCTCTTTTTTGGAATATAATATAATCACATACTCCCCTTCTCTCAGTACCACTCCTCTCCCTGGGTTCTGACCCTGAGTGGAGCCATTGGATCAAGAATTCTATTGGGGATACATTTTAGCTAATGTCTTTGGCTAACGTTTTTCTCTTCACTTATATTTCCATAATTAATTCCCTTCATGTTTGGAATATACTCCTAACCTTAAGTCAAGTCCCTGGGTAGCCTAATGGGGTTAATAAGCAGGACACCTTTTGGTGACAGTTTTGATTCCATCTCTTGTGTTTTAATTAACTTTGTATCAATTAGAATATTATGTGATCTTAAATTCTGCTTGCACCCTATAGTATGTGATCTCCCAGGTTATGCCCTTGGATGTGGTCATGGGGTCAAGAAGTGTGATCCCTTTTGGTTAATTTACTTTTCTTATAATTAAAAAGGTCTTCACTGAATTCACTTTAAAGTTAGAAAAATATACGATCCTATAGATGCCTTTGTTCCTAAACCACTGTTGCCCCATGATTATGTCCATGGCGTCCAGAAGTAATACATATTTTTACATTAATGTTATTTTTATAATTATTATTAATATTGATACCTTTCATTAATTATTATTATTATTATTATTTCAATAAAGCCTTTTTAATTTTCAATACATATTTTTAGCATGATTTCATCACATTCTTATCTCTCACGTTGTGCCACGGCCGATTTGGAATATATAACAACATCAGATATATTCCTTCACTTTCTTTAGCATTCCTGCCCTTGGGTCATGGCCTTGGTTGAGGACATGTGTTCATTGGATAATGACGTCTGATATATCGAGAGCTCTTGTTCATACAAATTTTAGAAGCTTTTAACTTGTATAGGCGTTCGGGGAACATCTGCTAACTTCATTATAAATAGGCTTCTAATAGCTGAGTCAATGCTACTAAGTTAAAAGTCAAATACACGTTTAGTTTTACTGTAAAGGCAATTCTAAATGGAGACGTAAAACTAAATGACCTCACAAGTCTAGATAGGATGATATATAATACTCCCTATAGAAGGAAATGAAGCCCTCTGATTTACTCGAAATAATTATCCGGATTTCAAATATAATTTGTAGGAGAAAGGTTATTTGTATACAAAAAGTCCTAGAATCTAAAGCCATTTTCATCGTGTCACTGATGGCGAAGAGATACTGCTGGATCTAATGAGATCACATCTGACCATATTTTGATAGTGAACACATCGAAAGATTTTTGTCTCAAACACGAGCCATACGGCATCTAATTTTCATCGTTTTCAAAATTTACTCTTCCATTTATTTTATATTAAAAAAATGTTCTTGTGTTGTCCCGTTCGCACCACGAACATATACTTATTGAGCCAAACATGGGATTTACGAATTTCATTAGTTGTCTATAACTATGTCGAGAAATTAGTTGGAAAATATGTTCTATTATTAATCGAGTAAAAATATTTGCTTGTTTAAACTTTAACATTTCTATATTGAAGTCGATATGTGCTTCAGTTTGGGAAACACTGACAAAAGAGGTGGCCGACAACTAGGATTCATTTAAACCAGCTATCGATCTCTAGTCAAGGGATCCACCAGCACAAGTGAACCTCTTGGAAGATGTAAGCTGGTCTTTAAGGAGAACTGAAAGGCAAGAAAATTGTCACGGTATTTTAGTTCGGTCAAATTATTCAGTGCACATCAGATTTGCATCCTGTAACTGGGAAATAGGCCCAAATGAATTGTGCAATTTTATTCCGTTTTCGACCACAAAAAGTTACAAGAAATGCATGCGCGGCTGAATGAACATTGGGATTAGCAACTGCGCCGATAGGAAATGATATTTTGACTGTGAAGATTCTTAACACCCAATACCTGTTGAAGTAACATATACAGGTACCCCTGAGTATAACTACTCGTATCTGTGGTCATGGTAATTTTGATCGCAGCGCCCCCCTTTACAGTGTAGTATTAGGAGGTATAGGTGTATTGTGATAGTGTTTTCTCTATTACGTTGAAATAGTTGTGAAACAATTTATTCAGATGAAAATGTAAGTGTCACAAACAGATAAAAATGAAACAAAAAGCGAACCAGAACATGTCGTTCTTATAAAAAACTATTGGCACTTTTTACAATACTTTCAGTGGTCATCAACGTGATCATCCTTGGCCACTTGAGCAACGATGATTATGGTAGCAGGATTGACGTTGTTTATTACGTTATATTCATCGATAGCGTTGCCTTTCTATATTTCGATATCATTATTAACTTGGACAGTTATGTATCACAAACAAGATAAAAATCAAACTAAAAGCCAACCAGAAAATGTCGTTCTTTGATAAATATTATCACTTTTTACGATACTTTCAGAGTGTTCTCCCCTACGGACATACACGTGGTCGTCCTTGTTCGCTTGAGCAACGATGATTCCGGTAGTAGGATGGACGTTGTGTATTTCGTTAGATTCAGCGTAAGCGTTGCCCTTCACAACACCATTAATCATCAATTCTGCTTGTACGTAGCTGGAAAGGTTGGGTACTATCGTCCACGTAAATACATATACCCCGGCAACTGGCACGTCAAAAATTGAGTCATGATGGTTGAAACCGCCTCCCACGTCTACCTCCTCTACCTCATACTGAAGAATCTCATGGAAGCTGTAAGTGCGTGATTCACGCTGATAAGCATGGAATGCGACATGCTGATTTCCTGATTGACCTAAAAAAATAAGACAGAGGATGATATTTTATTAAAGCACCGTTTACTGCCTACATTATTGTTTAATATTTCTATAATACTTTCTTTCTTATGCTACTCTGTGGTCACACACCCTACACCTTAGTCTTCACAAGCTATTTGGTAAAAAGATAGTGATAAAGAGACACGTTTCTTCTCCATATAAATAAAGTTAAAAAGTAGTCATTTTTACAGATACATTCGATGAAATGAACTTTAAAAATTCCTACATGACACTTATTTATCTGCTGGGATTCCTATTAAGTCCTGGATATCATTTACACATTTTGCAGATTCTGTCTTTCTATTTAAACCAAAAAGAGAGAACTTGAAAAACTACACAATACGAAACAAAAAGCAGCAATATTCATGTTCAAGTGATCTAAAAAACAATAATACTACGACAAAAAAAAAAAGAAAAGACAAATACGACCAACAGGATGTTATATTGTGAACGTTGTATGTACCCAAAATGGAAATGTAGTTAAACGAGCTGCTCGATTAGACTCTTGGTTAAATAAAGTTCAATTACTTTCCACACACTCCACACATGCCTTGTTATGATTTTAGTGAACATAGGTTTATCTATTGTGATGAATCTCCATCAATTAGACGTGTCGTAAGTAGCGTTGTACGGCGCAACCCTAATTACAAACAGCTTGATGCAATGATACACAGACATATCAAAATATATGCTTTGTGCTTACAATTATAAGAAAGACGGAATAGCATAGACCCTTATCTGCCTATGCTTTATGCGACAAAAATCTGAGTTTACTATGTTTATTCTTAAACGACAGCTTTACAAGAGAATATACGGTATCCATAAATATGGACACTAATGAAGCGTGCACTACTCTGCTTATGAATCGCAACATGCCCCAACAGAGTATACTGACCATTTCACGTAAACATATGACTCGTTGAGAGTACGTTCAGTAAGTTTCTTCGATTGTGAGAGATAGACGAAGATTAAAGAAAGAGTGAAACAAAGCTCTTCTCTTGTATATTCAATAATGAACTTTTAAGATGTATATTTCTTACTAGCATGAAATTATTGCTTGTCTACTGTTTCGTCTCCGTCCTCAATAGTGAATAATTATCACCGAACACGTTTCAAAACATGGTTTTCTTTACCACAAAACTTTCAAAATTAATAACAGAATTCAGCATTATCTGCATAATATGGAACCTTTGAGTTTTTAAACACAACTACTGGAGATCCGATAGTTAATTGTCAAAGAATGAAAATGAAATAATACAATCAGAAGGTCAGCAGCAGTTTAGGTCTTTTGCAGTTGAAGTGAACTGATTCTTGTAGAAACAAACAAATGTTCTAAAGTGTACTTATTAATATTACCATGAAGTGAGTAAAGTGATAAAGGAGGAAAAAAACATCTTGTGATGAATTTCAAGGGATGCAAATGAATTTCATTCAACATTAGCAAAGATTTTTGTAAACACACCACAGTTAAAAAGAAGCACAATTTAGGATTCGTTTTTATAATAATCCGTATGAGCTTAGAGCCATTATGCTGGTGTTGTAACATTTTCACTGACATAAATGAGTATACTTACGTTTCCTATTCTCTAAAGAAACGATTGAACTTGAAATATTCCACTTATTATTGGCATTTTCTTTGATTCCAAAATGTTGAGGCATCTGGTTTTTCTCTTTGCCCCCATCTTTCTTGTCCGTTCTGTCGATGAACGTCTGCAAGTCAACATTTTCTCCTTTCACAACGTTTCGGAAAATACTATCTTTACTTCCATTAGACATCTTGGGTTGTTGCAGTGTCCTTTTCAAATCTCTAACACAATCTCTTAATTTAGAAATGTCTGAAGTCTGTTGAACCATTTCGTTTTCAAGTGTTTTAATTCGATATTCCTTCTTAAGTAAGGCATCCTGTAGAACTTGTATGGTGCGCTCCAAATTTCCCACGCGATCTTCTACACTCAGTTTGGTGCTTTCGGAGGGGAGAGCAGTTGCTACTACCGCCAGAATAATAACGTAGATAGGAAACATGGTCCTTTGCCTGAACTACGATCAACTCTCTCAAGCAAGCCAACAGAGAACATTTATATGTCAGAAGAAGGGTCGTCGGACTAAGGTCGTGAATATGTAACAATCCCTTATCATTTCTCCGCAGTCGGGATGTGCCAGATTTCAACCTGTATGGCTATTATCGTATTTTGGTGCTACTTTACTTAAATATATGGCATTAGGAATTAGGGACTTATAATGCGTGTTTAGACCTAGAGCATGAACATGTTTGGGAATGTGTCCAAAACTCGACAATATTTTGTCCAAGATAAAACGTATTGAATTTTCAACCCTCTTATCACACTGAACATATTCACAACATATTTAAACATAGTCTAAAACACGTGCTAGCGTTTAATTGGTAGATGTATTTAGAAAACATTACCGTGTTTACTAAATATATGTTATTCATTCTTTACTCTCATAATATCTTGTTGAATTCAGCTGGCAATATAATTGGATGAACGGATGATTGATAAATTTGTATTGGCAAACGCAATAGTTTATGTTTTGTTAAAGAATGCATGTGGTAGCAATGTTAACATGTGAGACATCATTCATTCATTCATTCATTCATTCATTCATTTGTTACTTCATTCATTTATTCATTACTTCATTCATTCATTACTTCATTCATTCATTCATTCATCGATTACATTCATTCATGCCCGCCTTACTTTACCATGATCTCGTCATCTTTATATCAATCTTTCTTTCCGGTGTTATCCATATCTCTATCTCTGTACAATCATGATAAATAAATAAATAAATAAATAAAAGTGTGTACGCATTTCGACATTTTGGGTAACTAGATCCTTTTGATATAAAGTATGCAAATATCGACACCAGTGGTCAATCATATTTACATTTAGCACTTGATTTAAAAGGGAAAAATGGAATAAGTATGCCCTCGGGTTTGGCTATTAGGTAAATTTGTCTAAATCTAGTCTGATAAAGGAGTCATGGGTCATACATTTTTTTAATTCTAAGTAAAATTACAGTGTCCATAAGTTTTCACTACCTAAAATCCTATCACATTTTACAGGACCTGTGATTTTTTGGGAAAGGTTCCGGCAGTTAAGAATTTTAAAAAATTAGACTGAATCATACATCTGAATATTATGCATTTCTAGCTGTTTATCCTATAACAAACGTCTGAAAAATATAAAGATAAATTGGAAATACAAGTCGAGATAAATTTTACATGACATTTCTTAATATGGCTAATTGGGGGTTTTAAAAAAATAGTTCCAAATTTGCTAAAGCAACCAATGAGAAGTTTAATGAAGAATATATACTATAGCTGATGAGCAAAATTTATGGCCTTTATTCAGATAGTTTTTCTTCATCTTTTAATATTTTCTTTTTCTTTTTCCAAAGCACTTTATAGTCATTATGAAGGAATTATAATGCTGATATACTGAGAAAAGTCTATCTAGTGTGATATTGACAATTTGCTATATTTATTTTACAAATATGTTTAAGGTCTGATCACTTAATGAATCCATATTCACTAATCAACACAAGTAATAATTGCTGTTCCCAAAAGTGTCATTTTCAGGACACGAAGAGTCAGTATCTCTCACTGATATATTCAGAAGATTTCATTGATAATTTTTTTATTCAACATGTCAAACATTACATTTTAGAGTATACTATCAATCATTTTCTTATCGACACCATACATGGCATTATCTGATCAAAAGTCGATATTTTTTCATCCTATCACCTGATTGACTCAGAAGTTATTCCTATTACTCCATTACCTTCGATGATTATAACAATTATGAAATAACGATGTTTCTTTTTTACCATGGTATCTAATAGCATTATAGCATTATTACATTTTCACATCGAATGTGTAACATTATTTCAAATCACTCACAAAATGACTGAGTTAAGAAATTGATGCAGAAACGAAGATAAGATCTGACCAAATCATTTCACCAAGCCGAAATAGGGTTCATATAGACCAATGGTGACGACTTTGTCCCGTTCTGGGAGGCTTATTTATTTGTTCTGAATTTTGACAAAAGATACCAGTTTAGCTGTCTAACTTTTATCAGACCAATGGTGACGACATTTTCCCTGTCTGACGGGCGTGTTTAAATCTAAAATTTCGACATAGATATTAGTTACGCTACTATGTTCTTATCACTATCGTTACTTTAATCATTGGTCGATCCCACTAAATAACAAACATGCATTTAAAATTGGTGTTTAAATGATGTAAATCAAGTAAACAAATCTTCGAACGAGTTTTTACAAAGTAAAATACATCGAACCCACGAAATGAATAATGCAGTTTCAAAGATTTGAATTCGTTTATATTACATAGCTGGGCTCCTGTCCAACCACTTGTCCAACCCTAACACTGAAAAATAGCAATGGTACTGTATACTATCCGGTTCAATAATTTGAATAAGTTCTATAATTGTGCTGCTATTGGGAAATGTAGAACTGTATTAACCTAGGAAAAAGAGGAGATACACATTCAAGATACTGATCTAGGACATTGTAATCTGAAGCTGTGAATATTTGTACTTGTGTCTAATCAAGTGATTACTAAAAATCACGTGATTCTTATGAGAATTTCAATTATAAAATGACAAAATATTTTAAATCATTGGTGTTACATGTTTTACCTATCGAGTGATTGTTCTATACAAGTTCTGAGCTGTTAAATCGGACTTTTCATAGCAACTCCATAAAAGTCTCAGTATAAAAAAAATATTCACCAAGATGATGAGATGATACTTGAACACTTCCAAAGTAAAAGGCGATTCTTGATATTTGTAAAATACGTCGACCTTGACCTTTTGTTGAATTTGAAAAGGATAACAAGGAAAATACATCGACCTTATGTTGAATATGAAAAGAATAAAATACGTCGACCTTATGTTGAATATGAAAAGGATATTTGTAAAATACGTCGACCTTATGTTGAATATGAAAAGGATAACAAGGAAAATATGTCGACCTTACGTTTAATATGAAAAGGATAACAAGGAATACGTCGACCTTATGTTGAATATGAAAAGGATAAAATACGTCGATCTTATGTTGAATATGAAAAGGATATTTGTAAAATACGTCGACCTTATGTTGAATATGAAAAGGATAACGAGGAAAATATCGTTATAAAGTAATGTTAAATACAAATTTAGTGTGGTTAAAAAATATACAAAACTATAAAACAAAATAACAACAACATAAAGACGGAAACGAAAAGAAAAATATTAGTAACAGAAAAATCAATTGTAATCGGACTGGTGGTTAGGAAATTTTGCTTCAACATAGGAACTAGGATCATCTTAAGTAAGAAATATTGGGTATTCGTTCCCTCTAGCTAAGGTCATTGTTGAGTGTGTAAATGTAGCTAGCAGAGTGGAATGCTTAGCGTGTCACATCTTAGAATCCTACTTATACTTCTGCCCTTGATTTCAAACAATCATCACGTTATTTCAATTATTTTATAGTATTTCTGAAATGATTTTGATATCGGTGTGCTCCAGTGAATAAATGCTTTTTTGAAAGTTTTGAAGTAGAGGACTATTTTTTTTTATCTCTTTATATGAATTGAAACAAACTATTCAAAAAGCACCATAATATGTACTTTCAATCAATCAATCTACTAATCAGTCAAACAACCGTAATAGATAACTGCAAAAGCTGAACACTTCTACGCCCAGTCAAAGTATCTGAACATAATCTCAAAGATTTTCCTGGATTAATGTCTCAATGACTGGCCTAATGCTATTTAAATAAAATAAAATACTCAGTGGCACTAACATGAAGTCCAAGCTAAATACTGATAAATTCGAAACTATATTTTTTTTAAATATAAATACACAGGAAAGGAATGAAGGAACGATGAAAAGGTGACACATCGTTGCTATAGACAGTATAAACATGTGGCAGAAACTTAATCTATGGCTGAAGAAGTTAGTTATGTGCTTAACAGAACGTGCGGTTAAAGAGTATTTGGAGGAAATACAAAAAAGGCGAATGTTTCACATCCATTTTCTGGCCGCAGATATTTCCAGTTGACAAAACAGTTTCCGAATAAACAAATTAGGAAAGCGTGAGTTTGATACCTCCTGTATAGTACGCAGTGGCGGCGCCCGGGGGCAATGTTCTTTCTTGGCGCCCCTACCGAGGCTCCCGGGGGCAATGTTCTTTAGTGACGCCCCTACTTTGCCACAGAGAACAGTTTTTATGTCAGTTGCCAACCTCCGCTCCCGCCCCCTTGATCTACGCCCCAGTTACAGCTAACAAAAAACAAAAAACTCCCGACCGCGCCCCCCTCGCACGACGCCCCGGGGCAATTGTCCCCCATTCCCCCGTCGAGCCACCACTGAGAGTACGACATGTACAGGTGAGAATTCTTTTCAATATTGAGAGATATGTACAATATTTTCGGTATAATTCCAATCAACCGATATCGCTTCTTTGTTACATCCGGGAACTCAAAGAATCAGGTGTCCCTTTTAAATCAGGTGTCCACTGTTAATATACTAGACATCTTTCACCCTGCGTTTTGCATGGAACAGTCATGGAAGATCTGTTAAAAAGCACAAAAACGCTCAAATCTCGCATTGTGGGGCATATTTCGAAAATTATGACACAATTTATTCAAAATATTCCCAAAGGATAATGAAACTTAGTGATAAGTTAACCTTGGAGGGTACCACTAATTTTCGGAAAAGTAGGGCATAGTGACCTGCTTTTCAACCTCAATTAATCGCCGATAGTTGTCTATATAGTGTCAAAAATATGATGGGTTTGTTCGCATTTCGAATCGCCACAGGCAGATAGTACATGCAGGTAGAAGTAACATATATGTAATTATAGTGCAGCATTGAATATTTTAACTTTTTACATTTGCATGTAGCCCAGTTCTTATATACTGGTGCATGTATGGTCGTGAAATCTGATGTGTGCATCTACCTTTATCCCTTACCTTAGTACCCATAAAAAGTTAATTCTATAGCTTAAAGTGGCAACGTTAAGTCTTTGGATTATGTACCATCGAAGCAGGCAAGGAATAGCATTCTACAGAATTTCCTGCTAGTTCTTTTTAACACAGATCTTCAAATGTTGATCAAGGTCTAGGTTTAGTTTTTACTATAGTCTCATTTCATGTTCGATCACTAAAGTAACAAAATAAAATAAAATAAAATACACATTTCAAGGTGTATATAAACTCAATTGCTACTATAAAACCATCTGTCGAAAGGATGATTCAATACCAACTGCAAACTGCATAGACCCAGATCTGCCGTCGCATAATGCGCCTGCAGATCTGGATCTATACTGTTTGTAAGGACTAATCAGTAGAACAAACAACATAGACCCTGATCTGCCGGCGCAATATGCGACGCCAGATCAGGTTCTATGTTGTTTGCATTTGAATCCGTTTTATACGCGAGTATAGACTGTAAATGTCTTGCCATTCAATTGGGTGTCGCTTGATTAGGCATGTCCATCACTTAAAATACATATATAATAGTACATAAAACTGTATTCACAAGTATTTACATTGTTAAGAAATGTCGTCTTCGTCGTAAAATTAACCAGCAGGTTTGGACACTAAATTTAACAATATCTGGATAAAACTTCACTGAGTTTCTTCGTTAAAAGTGTTGAAAGGGGACATTACTCTGCAAATTTTGTTAAACAGCTGAGAGCGTACATCATCATACAATGGGCAATGACTCAGAATAGCCAAGTAAGTTTCTAGAACATCGTTGTAATTTAGACAAGTTTATTCACATGCATGTACATTCTCATAACGACACGTTTCAAAACGTAAAGAAGCCGTTCCACTTCTAATTTAGCTAATGTAATTCTGTGTTTAACTGATTAAACTGACTCACAATAATTCTCTACTTCAAATTGTTCTTAAATAATCTACAAGTCCTTAACTTATTACCTCCATTTTCAGTCTTAGAAATATGTTTAATATCATTAGCTTTCCATAAATTTAAATGCACACATGAAATAATAGTGTATAGGAAACTGAGGTACAACCAGCAACAAGTGTCTGGCGTACTTTGCCAAAGCAATTATGATCGCTGTATATATCTGACTACATTATGAGAGAGACAGAGACAGAGACAAAACATTATAGTGTAAACTTTCACTCTCTAACACACTGAATGACCCCCCACGATCCCATTGTACAATAAACACGACTTGCTTTATCTATTGTTCTAAAATTTCAGGATTAAAACTGCTTTACTCCTTGGATAATACATTACTGTGCACTAAAACGATTTCAGCCCATCGGCGGCATCAGTACATAGTCTTTTGTTACCACAGAAATTAACGCGAACGCATCTCGAGGTTTACCTGCTATTCGCGTCTCGGACTACACATTTAGGCGTTATGTGACCATGTTACCCGTAGTCATACTGTTTATAGACAAATAGACACAAAAATCCCTACATTCGTTTCAACTTGACTTTATTTCAACGCGATTTTCAGCCTTTTTGCATTGAAGGCAATCTTTATTTCACGATATTTCGACATTTTGAATAGGACAGATAAACAAAGTAGAAATTTATAAAAATGCATCAAAAAAGTGTTTCTTGAAGCGCCGCCCCTAATTTACCTGATAACATTAATAATGAAAATTTGCACCAATCTATTTTGAGCCGAACACCTATAAAGTTCCCGCTGTATTTGCGCAGACAATATAAAAACAATGTCTGACTGAAGAAGGATGTCCATTGAGCAAAAAAAAAATCAATCTATATGAAGGAACTTATTGCTAGTTTCCTTTTAGAGTATGCATTTTGCAAAAAAAAAAAAAAAAATCCTGCTGCTTTGAACGTTTTCGGCAATCTTCCCGCCCTCCACGCTATGCATGCACAGGAAGTGGAAAGGGGATATGATATCATCAATAAATATAGAGTCTTGTCGTGCACACTATTTTTTTTTTACTTTGTGAGAGACGAGTACACTATTCTGCTATAATAGCGTAACTTCGCCTTGCATCAAAATGCGAAAGACGGTCCAATATTGTCGGGCACACCATTCTATCTACATCGTTCGTGCCTGGTACACCAATCTGCTATTGTGGATACATTACTTTATTCAGGTAAGAAAGACAGTCTAATAAGGAAGCACTCTTTTTCTTTTCAGGAAATAAAAAGAGTTTCAAAATACCCGTATGTAGAAAACCAATCCAATAAAGAGGATGCTTTAAAGTCCTCAATGACAGTGCATACTATATTTTCATACAGCTTGATGTAATGATGTAAACATTTGAAGGGACACCTTTGAATGACTTTACTTTTAGCAATTACCAGTCCAAGTACCCTTTTAGCCACCTGTGGGACAAACTTAGCTGTGATGCTGTAATCGAGAAACTCATTAATTAAAATTTCGAGATAATTATAATGGCCGCTTATATGTGTGCTAGCATCACGACAAACACACGTTGTATTCAATTAAGTTACATGATTTGGCCTAAAGTGAATGACACTAGACTTTTGTGATTAACAATTATATGTTTTCTGATACACCAGCTTGTTCAAAGCTCTTGACACGATATCCACAAATTTACCACCTAATTCTTCAAGCAAACTCTCCCTAATTTGCTGTTAAGATTGTTAAAGTTGCTTTTTTTTCGTTCATTTTCAACTGGCTCGTAAGGTCAAATTTAAAGGTTCACATTTATTTGCCAACAAAGGCTGCGTTCGATTTGTGAACGCATGGGTTGATTTGGTTTGGCCACATGTCAGTGTGCGCACGAGCAGTGAATATAACTAAAAATAGAAATTAAACTCAAAGAACACACCAGGAGGATCCAAGATGGTGCAGATGCAACTTACGCATTGTTTTTACGTAACGTTCTTGGCTGTTCTCGAGAAAATGTGGAGTGTGTTCTTGACCAAGATATACAAGCCAAAGGTTGCATTCTAGGCTTTTGATTAGAAAACTAAACTCTAATGATACACTCTCTGCTAAAAATCGAACTCAGCTTAAAGTATCTGCGTTATGTTGTAGCAAGGTAGTTGGTCGACCCATCTGATCGAACCGGTATCTGTATTCTTTTGTCGTTTCAATGTCGCGGAGTCGAGTAAATTTTGAGTAAATTTCTATTTGTTTTCTTTTCGAGAGAAAAAGCAACACAATGTTTTGAAATAATTTTCAATTCATAAAGCAGGTGGTTTGCTTTAATCTTTACGATTAATATTATCGAAAACTGGTGATCCTCAAAAACATGTTGCTGGTATAAGACAAGAAAATTGGAAATTAATTCATGCTATCATGTAGAGCTCAACAAAAAAAAAAAAGAAAAAAAAAAAAAAAGCGTTTTACTTCCAAATTTATTTGATTCTCTATTTTTATTCAAAGAATCAGTAGTATTTGTGGGGCATTATGGACTTCCATGATAATTTAACATTATGTTTCTGACAATATTGACTCATATAGGAATTTAACATTATTGATGTCACTGTTGGGTCTATGGTAATTTAACATTGGCGTTTTGGCCACCATAATGACGATTGGGAATTTAACATTAACGACAGAAAACAGACAAATGACGGGAAAACACACACACACACACAGACGAACACTGTTGCAAACAACTATTCGACTTTGTCTGAAAAAAGCAGACAAATGTCCTAAGAAAGGAAAATACACACATATTATTACAGATAAACATTTGTTTTTGGCTAGAGAAAAGCAGACGAACGTCCAATTACGGGAAACACACAATTTACAGACAAACTTTCTTACAAGTTATAAATTTGCCGTAATGTTTATGTGTAGCATGACTCAGTATTATTGTTACCAAGAGATAGATATATAGATATAATTAAAACATAAAGTGTTATTACAAAAGACCTCATGATCTTTTTAAAAATCTACACTTTCACGTACAGCGCTCAACCAACTCATGAAGTGATCAGTCATTAGCGAATAATGAAGACTGAGGATACGTATTTTTTATAACAAATTATCCACCATACAATCACATTCTTGAGTTCATTTTCAATTTATTCTTAGTTTATCGACTATAATGTTACAAACGATCAATTTAATAATCAACAAGTTGTAAAGTACTTCAATCTTAGTTAATTTGAATGAAAGTCTTAATTGCAGAGATGGAAATATCATAAATTAAACCAGTTTTCATCTTTGTTTTTACTTGTGTCTAACTAAATATAAATTGAACATACGTAATTTTTGTCACATAGTTATCAAATGAAAAGCAGAAATATATTCATTTTGATTCATAACTTTGTATCCAGTGTACACAGCGACTCCTCTACATCATACTGCATTGATAAATGAGATAAATATTTTGTAAAGCGGTAAGTACAGACTGTTGTCGACATTGTTGGAATGTACTCTGACTCTTCTACATCTGATTGTAATAATAAATGTGTTGTAGAGTACAGATCGATGTCGACTTTATTTCAGTGTATTCAATGATCACGATACATCATACCGTGTTGATATATGCTTTGTAAAGCAATTGGAGCCGATCGTGATGACTTTGTTCCTATCTACGTAGTGAGTCTTTTACATCATATCGTATTGATAATTGTTTCAAGAGTGATAGGTACAGAGTGTTGTCCACCTGTCTACAATAGAAGTCATTCGGATTTTTGGCTGTAATCTATTTCAATGATATGGGGTGTATGGGAATTTCGCACTACGTTTGGGAAGGTATACCAATTTGTAAAAGTACTTAGATATTAGTTTATTTGCAGAGAACAAGATATCACAAACAAGACATGTTTTCATTTTTTTCACTTGGATGAAAGTACATTCCGTATTTGTAACATCAAAGTTAAATGTAGAAGGGAACTAAACACATAATTCTTGTCGTCTTCTCGCTGATTTATCAATAGTACTATACAATTTTGTATTTAAAACTTTGCGTCCAACGTCCTCAGTGATTACAGCCACATCATACCGTATTGAAATTTTATTTTATATGTTGTGTAGAAGAATTGGTATAGCGCGTTGTCGATATGATTGCAATGAACGCAGTGATCCAGCTGCATCTTTTCGTATTAATAAATGTGTTTTAGAGCAATAT
Source organism: Margaritifera margaritifera (assembly GCA_029931535.1). Taxonomy (NCBI): domain Eukaryota; kingdom Metazoa; phylum Mollusca; class Bivalvia; order Unionida; family Margaritiferidae; genus Margaritifera; species Margaritifera margaritifera. The sequence goes on from JAQPZY010001622.1 coordinate 2,819,916, forward strand.
ATACGGCTTGTTGTCGACTTTATTTTATTGTATCCTTGATCCCGCAACAACATACTGTATTGATATATATTTTGTAGAGCGATATATACAGATCGCTGTCGACTTTTATACAATACAAGTGATGGATTTCTTTTGGTTACAATGGTGGTTTTTTTGCAATTTATCTAAGCTTACGATTCAAATTTTTATTTTTACGTTTACAACATCTAAACTAAAAAAAAATGAAAATCATTTTCAAATACAAATTTATAGAATTCTGTACAAAACAAGTCAGGAAATGTGTTAGAGTGAATTCAAAGCTTCGTTGATGAAGAAAATAACGTTAGTGTTTGGTCGGTTTTGGATCTATGAGAATTTAACATTACGTTTGGAACAGTATAGCACCCTATGAACATTTTATCACTACGGATAATACCGTGGAACCCTAATTACAGGCAGGAATCATACTGAAATATATTTTTGTCCAAAAACAAGCTTACAAGTTATAATTTCACCGTGATTTAATATCGAAGAAGAATTTATTATTTATTAAAATGGAAAAAAATCACATTTTTTTCAAGATTAAGATATTTTACACAAATATTACTATTTTACATACCATATCAGAAAGCATATTATGAAAAAATGACAAAACATGGACTTATTTAAATCTGTTGCAAACGAACGATATACCTTTATGATATGGTTTACTTTACAGAGCAATATCTTCTCAATTTTTCATAATATGAAAATACCCAAGAAAATGTAGCATTGCATCCAAGGACTACATACAATGGTTATAAAGGTGATTTAAACCAGTTTCAGATTCAAATGTTCGTTATAGCGTACAAGTCAAGTGTGAACCCATGACTTATCATTACCTGTGAAAATGAATACCTGGATGCAATAAATACTACTGGCTCCAGGTGAGAATTGTAAAATTTAGGATAGCTAAAAGTTCTAAAACTCTCCCCTTCTTGAGCTTCATATAGATTTTATAAAGCATATATCCTATGAACATTTCTAATATAGGATTTATTTTTGTCGCTATAAACTCACAAAAACGGTAACATTATTCAAACTTCCCATATACACCTATAATACCGGTCTACTTTACACTCTTGATTCACTCATACTTATTGTCAACATGAATTGTTCCATACAACCTACACAAAACGTGGTAGAATGATTTAGATTTAAATCATAATTGTTACTGTCCCGCTTTAATATACCAGTCTCTCTCTCTCTCTCTCTCTCTCTCTCTCTCTCTCTCTCTCTCTCTCTCTCTCTCTCTCTCTCTCTCTCTCTCTCTCTCTCTCTCTGCCTTGTTCCAATGATTGCGTGAAATAGAAGGGTATGTTGGGTAAGTTTTGCTTTTTTGAAAATAAATTGTAGAACCGTGGTTTGTTTCTTCATAGGGTACATTTTTCACTGATCACAATAAATCTAGAATTTAGTTTAAAAACGGAAACTTATAAATTTAAAAGTACAAGAAATCTTAACTTGAATATAGGCAGTAATATTTTTCACTGCGTCTTTAAAATCTAAGCCAGAACATAATTATTGTAACAGTTGACATGCCTTTGGAAAAGAATCGGTCAGAATACGAGCGCCCATTGGTTACATTTGCTTGTCTCAACTTATGATCTAAATATAGCTCATCTGCTGTTAAACCATTGCCAGAGATAAACTTGAAAAAAATGTTTACTCCAAGCCTTGCGTAAAACCAAAATTTACAGTCCATGGTAGGGATTGTAACATTGTAAATTTTGGCACACGTCTTAGCTAGCCTAGGTTATAATTAATGCATGCTGACAAAACAACTGCGTTCATTCAAAATGTTTTTAAAAAAAAGGTCACAGTGCTTTTCAGAAACTGACAAATGAAAATATGCCAGCCTTATGCAAAAATACAACGAACTGACAGTGAAGCTGGTATAGTTGTCACTCAAACCACAACCCTACCTGCCAGATTGAGAGTGAATATTTGTTTGTTTTTTTTTTTTGGTTTTTTTTTTCTTGTTTTGTTTGGTTGTTTGTGTTGCTAAACTTACTTTCTGTAACATACGTAGGAATATATAGTTTGTGCATTCAATACATTTCCGTCCTTATACCCCAGATTGCCATTGCCTTGGTAAATTTCCGTTGTGTCCAGAAACTTTTTACCCTGTTTAACATGAGAGTCACGTTTGGGTCTAGATCGGCATTCTATACTACTCTAGAATGTATAATGAATAGATATGAAAATATGAGTCTCGGGGGAATCTTGTTTTAAAAATATGAGTTGTCTCGGTCATAAATATCACTGTGGTCTAGGAAGTGCTCCAAACGATGTTCTCGTATAGGGTAGGATACTTTAAAAATAAAATTTAGAAACATTAAAGTGGTCAAGATCTTTTCTCGTATAAGGAAATTTAATTTAAAATATTTAAAAGTGGTTCAGAATTGTTAAATCTATACTACTAAATGTGATACCTTACGATGCATAATAATGACGTCCAACAATATCTTAAATAATTCCAAACATTTTTAATACAATGACAATTTTATTATCACTGATAAAATAAGACTAAAATAAAAGCCAACCATAAAATTTCGTTCTTGCGAAAATTTCGTCACTCCTTACGTAACCTCTCGAGGTCGATCCCCTACGGACATAAACATGGTCACCTTGATTAACATGAACAACTACAATTCCGGTACTAGTATGGAGGTCGGTTGCTTCGTCAGAATCAGCTATACTAAAGCCTTTCACCACACCGTTAACAATCAGTTCTGATCGTATGTATGCGTGAAAGTGAGGTACTGTCGTCCAAGTAAATACGTATATTCAGGTAACTGAAACGTCATAAATTGAGTCACGGGCGTTGAAACTACCTCCCACATCTATCTCCTCCACGTCATACTGAATGATCTCATGCTCGCCATAGGAGCGTTCATTACGTTGCTAAGCATGGAACGCAAGTTGAGGCGTTCCGGATTGTCCTAAATAGAAGAGAAGAGTAGTTTATGAAAGCGCATTTTGCTACTTTCCTGGTTACTTATTGCAATTTGAACAAATCTTTCTTTAAAACACTGTGGTCACAAGCCATGCGCTATGATGCTTACAAGCTACGTGGTTCAAAGTTTGACAATAAACCGAAGATTTTGTCTAACAAGATACAACTTCGATAAAAGGGAATATTATCAGCTTTCTAAAGTTTCAACTGCGAAGTTTGAAGCCTCTGTGAATATTTTATATTTATTTTTTAAAATGACCCCCCATTTTGTAGAACATTCACAGTCTTTAAATTTCACAGATGATAATATTCTTGTCAAAACGTGGTAATGATCTAAAAATTTGAAATTTTCTTTCTTTAAAACAAAAGTTGAACTGGAAAACTACATAATACGAAAGAAGATGACAACAGCAACTCGTCCTTGATCGACTTTCTTAAAATCTCTAAATGCTGAGTACCCTACTCAGCTCACATTTTCATCCTTAATTATGTGAGAACCGCAATATAAACATTTCATTCAACCTATTTTGTTTTCAAAACAAATTTCTCTTTTTTTTTACAACAAACAGTCATTTTAAGTTGTGAGGTTAAAATATTATCGTCAATTCTGACACGTAAAATTTTTCATAAAAACAAATTTTTAGTTGAGTTAGTATTTAAGCTGAGACGTGTCATGGAAACGGGGCCTGATTACGTAACCTAATAAGCAAGAATACTATAAATCTAGTAAACAACACATTACCCAATAAAAGCTACATCTATACATTTTACAGGATAGACTATGCTTACGTCTGCTCTTCTCCAAAGGAATGTTTAAACTGGAAATGTTCCACTTAGTACTGATTCCAATTAGAGACGGTGTCTGGTTTTCGACTCTGCTTCCATCTTTTCGGTCTTCTCTATCGATGTCGTTTTCCAATTCACTATTTTCTCCTTTTGAGACCTCCTGCGGAATGTTACCCACACTGCCACTGACTATAGTTTGTTTTTGGATCGTCGATTTTAAGACACTTACACGGTCTATAAGCTTTGGAATTTGATGATCCCTGCTTCTCACCGCATCTTGTACAACTTGTATGGTGCTCTCTAATTTCTGTATGCGATTTTCAATACTCAAATTGGTGCTCTCAGAGGGAAGTGCGATCGTTGAGACCGCAATACAAGTAAAATAAATCAGAAACATGGCCCTTTACTAAAAATGCGATCTATTCCACCTGTTATGTCTCAAATGGCTGAATCACTAATGCATATTATCCAAAGAGCATTCATGAAAGAAAAGGAGTAGCCTGACCTAGTTGGTGCATGTGTCGCAAAGTCTTATTATTACATATAGAAAGGTCAGATAATAGTCTACACAGTTATCATCACAGGTTCTTATAACTAACCCCGCTTGCAGGCCCGCCGACAGAAATTCCAGGCCCCAAAAACTAGTTTAATGTTTTGTATATAAAAACCTGTGTACAGTTTTGCATATAAAACCTGTAGTAATCTACCATAACTTAGACTCTTGCAAAGAACACATTTTAATATTTACTGCAAATATTAATTTTTTTTTATAACTGAGTTGACGGCGGGCCCCTAGAAATCGCCAGTCCCCTGGGTAATTGCCCCTCCCCTTGCCCCCCCCCCCCCCACCTTCTCGGCGAGCCTGCCTGCTTGGATAGTGCATAATTTCAAATAGATTAAACTGTCTCATAAAATTACTTAAATATCTATCTTGCTAAAAAGCTAGCTGAATAAAGAAAATGCATAAGTTTCTAAAATAAATACTTTCGATGTTGTATTTTTAAAGTGGCAAGATGTGTTCCTATTGGGAAGCTCATTACCTGAACAAACCACTAACTGTAATTAGGCATCTATTAATCCTTATGTGTGCCAGTGTTACAGAGGTACTCTACATCTCCATCTCCCACCCACCATCCACACTTTCCAGATATATTTTCCACTAATAAAAAAATCCCAATAGGGGGAAAACAGCTATAGGGTAAAATTTCCCTATTTTAGAGGTATTGTTCCCCAGGAAAAATAAAACAGTCCAGTACTATTTTTCCACAGTGAACAACTTCTCTGGAATGTTTTTCCGCGTGGAAGATTTACACGAGAGTTCCGTGGGGATTGTTCATCATCAACTTTCATCTTCATCTCGAAGTGATATTGTTGGACTTTGAAAATAATGCACCTTCTTGTGATGATACAAACAGTCACGAATTTCCCGACTATGATCTGATACTGTTTCAAATATGCAGAGTAGTAGAAAAATAAGAAATATTGACTTATGTGTCTCAGATTCATTGCTTTATCTCAACCAGCCTCAAAGGTATAGAGCCGGAACTAAAATATAGAACTAAGTTTCATGCTTGTATCTCAGATTGCTTTAGAGATGTAGAGAGAGCACGGAAAATAAGTTGCGTCAACCTGTGATCAGTAGCAGTGCGAGGGTTCGAGGCGCCCGGGGCAATATTCGTTAGTGGCGCCCCTACTTTGCCACAGAGAACAGTTTTATGTCAGTTGCCAACCTCACCCCACCCATCTACGCCCCAGTTACAGCTAAATAAAAAAGGCTCCTGACGGCGTCCCCCCTCGCCCTGCGCCCGGGGGCAGTTGCCACTTCCCAACACCCAACCCCCCGTCGCGCCGCCACTGCCTGTGGTCCAGACGTTCAATATACAGCCATGAAGAGCATAAGCGACACACTCACTGTTTATGATACATTGTAGTAAACAATTAATATCTCTTTATCTCAGTCCAGTCCAGGGGGGAAGGGGGTGTGCAAGGAGAGGGCCCAAAATCATGCTTTACATTAATTTGATGGGGCCCACTCGAAATGTTTGCGGGAGGGGGGGGGGGGGCACAATTTGAAGTTATGCCACTGATATGCTCTCTGGTAATGAAATTTAAGCGTACTATGTTTCATTCCTTTAGTTCTAACGGCTTCAGTGTTGAAAGGCGGGCGCGAAAGTGTACTGGACGGACGAACGAATGAAAACTGAATACTGATATGCCCCGCTTTTCGTGTAAAGGCGATAACCATTAATTTGTTAAACTGACGTTAATAACCAACCAACCTCAGCATAAATATTTGACTACGTTGATATTTTTGACCTTTTAAGATACAAGTAAGTGAATACATTTAGGTATTTTCCTCATTAGATTTCTAATTATTATTTTCAATTATTTTTTAGGTTCTTTAAGTAGCGAGAATTGTCAATAAAATTTGTGTAGTCTTAGAGACAAAAAAAAAAAAAAAAAAATTAGCACAAGTCCTGCTGACATATGATGCATGAACTATTTTAACGCCCTGTCAAGGTAATTGAAGTTTTATTATTTATATTATTTATTTACAATCCCTTGATGTGTTAAAGCAGAGAGTGCACTATATTTTACTTTCTATTTTCTTAAATTTGCAATGTTCTTTTTAACACACATGTATTTACTTACACTACCCTGCAGTTTATTAGCCGAGAGAATTAGGTGCAAAACTTTTGCGTTTAAACTTAGTTTATTTACCATTGGTCCGGTAAAACTTCAATTAAAAGTTTTCCTGCAGACATTTATTCAGATCCTGTACTAACAGATATATTACTAAAATTTAATCATGAAATGGAGTGCCAGTGAGTAGTTTCGGCTATTAACATAAATTTAAGTATATTTTCAATGTCAAACTTCAAAAGTGACTTGAAAAAAACTTATTTGTTATTTTTCTTTTAAGATAGGAAAATTAAATTTTAAAAAATCCTTTAATATGCGTACTCACTTGACATAAAGACCACACGTACAGTAATTCATATTAATTATTGTGCATGCCATGTATAGTCTATGGCCCATATTAATTAGTCCCGATATATTCGATTATACGTGGAAAATAAGAAGCTAATTAGCTAAAACCTACCAGCAGTTCTTACGGTCTTATCATACAAATAAGAGCACGTTTTGTGTTTTTTCATAATCTCTATATATCGGCTTACCAATTTATTTCTCAAAAACATATCTCCTGGTACACTCCATCGGGTCTTTATCTGCTTATTAAGATATATCGTGCAGAAGCTCGGCACCAATACCACAATATTACATCTTTATTGATAATCATGGGCAAGAATGACTTTTGATATGATTGCAAGTGTTGTTACTTCAGAGGAAAAAAATATATGGAATCATTTGCCAGTGTATGATTACAAAACTTAGAACGGAGAAAAATAAGAAACGTACCTTTAAAAAATCTCCTTGATTACTGCAGAGGTCAAATAAAACGAAATCACGTAAATCCAGGAGTGGTCGCATTAGTATATGTGTTTAATGTAAAGAAAGATAAAATATCGATATCATCATCATTTTTATTTCCTCTTTATTTTCTTCATCAGGATCTTGATTACATGATTTTATTGGCACAAATAAAATAACAAACTTGATGACAAACGGAATCCTGTCTCTGATGTACAGAAGAAAATAACAGTAGTTGAAACATGCAAGTTAAGGAAAATTAAGAGAGAAAGAAGTGAAATATTTACAGTATTGGTAGACGTACACCATCACTCTACTGTCACATATACAGTACATTTAATGAAGAAGAAATAACTACACACATTTCAATAGCGATGTATATTTAGGAAATTATCTTTACAGATACATGTCTAATACATGAAAACTGTCATTCGTTAGTCTATAATTATTTAATATGGAAGCGGGATAAACGATAAGAGAGCTTTTGCTAAACAAGAAAATTAAAATATTATATATTTTTATGTGATAGGGTAATCAAACGATCGCCTAAAAACGATGTTGCGATGAATTTCTTTAGTTAATGCTTTTTTATCGGTATAATATGATAGATTAGATACAATCAGCCAAAGAGCAGACATACTAATATACACATGTTTGTTAACAAATGACCAATCAGACATCATCTAGACGTAGTAAGTACTTAAATTAAAAACCACATAAATCTGAGCCCACACCTACGTTTTGTATAGTGCAGTAAAATCCTGCTAATGAGACCGCAAGCAGTACTTCAGTAAAGTGGTCTTATTAGAGAGATGGTATTAATATCATGATTCTGCTGTTGGCATCCAGCATGTAGAGAAATGTTCTTATGAATGAATGTATGTATGTATGCATGCATGCATGTATGTATGTATGTATGTATGTATGTATGTATGTATGTATGTATGTATGTATGTATGTATGTATGTATGTATGTATGTATGTATGTATGTATGTATGTATGTATGTATGTATGTATGAAATGCGCCACGAGAAAAGGGACATTCGAACATATTTGACGGATTTTGCGATTTTTACATATTTAGAAAGAGCATTGATCGAGGTTCAAAATACATATTGTTTCATGTGAGAAGGAACTCTAGTTTTCAAGATACGGATAAAAACGTTTTTGTCATACCTAACGAAAGTAATACGTACATGTCGTCATGACCTTATTATCATGAGGTACCCATCTTATGTACCTAAATATTGGTAGAAACGTTGTCTGTCTTTAAATGCGACGAAATGTAACTTATATTTCATGAAATATTTGACAGAAAGTTTTATGCAAGGCATTATTTTTTTTTAAATCAGAAAAACGAAGTGAAGCACATAATAAAAACTAAATATGTATTAGGCCGCCATTTTGAATACAGCGTCTGATTGGCTGAGCACGACACACAGACAGAAAAACACTCCATGTCATATAGACGCTTTTGTTTTGTAAGAAGAGCCATAAACTCTTTGTAAACTTGGACTGTAATTTTTGGTTGCTTCATTTTTTAACTATAGGATCACTACGGAAGTTAAGGCTACGACATCGTTACTACAGTTCTTCCAGCGGAATTCGATCATTCAATCTGAAATTTTGTATATAAACGTAATGCTACCCGTAAGAAAATCAACATGCACTTGAAGTCTTCTTGCGTGATATGCAATAAATTTATTTATACCGTATCTTCGCCGTCCCTCCCTAATTATTTTGCACATGTCATTTTACTTGTCCGTCCGCCTGTTCAGATATAAACTCCGCTCTGTTAGATTCTGTAAAAAGAAACAAAATTAAAAAAAAACAAAAAAAAACAACAACAACAAAAATACTTATTCTTTTGTAAACATAGTGAGTCCTTTGGGATCCAGAATGGAGCACCCATCCTTCGTGTACAAATGTAATGGAGCACCCATTCTTCATGTACAAAGGTAAAGGAAGGGAAAAACGATAGATTGTCCTTAATCGCCTGACTCTGGTGAAACAATCTACAAACAATGTTTGTTATACGTACACTTTATATTTTTTTTTTTTTTTTTTTTTTTTTTTTTTTTTTTTTTTGTTTGTTTGTTTGTTTGTTTGTTTTCATTTTTATGTTAGCAATGGTTACATGATGTAACGGAGTAATGTATCGGAAATATCAGGGACATATTACGCACGATGGGGAGTAGTCCCTAGTATGTAATATATTTCTGATATTTTGGATACATTGTTGAATGTCAATCGTATAACCGATTTACCCAAAAACTTCGAGATTTTCCCCACGGAATTCTTTGGGTTGCTAAGCGCGCGATTACTGCGGTTTGCCGCTTGATTCTAAAGAAGATGGACGCATTGTTCAATCATCTTACTTTTGTTATTGCTTCTAAGAATTTCGGCTGAGGATTAAATCAGAGGAAAATTTATTGCTACGGAATCTGTTTGAAGTGTGCAATAATTACATTGAGATCGTACGTGAGGGTCCAATTCACCATTGACCCTTGCATGGACTGACATTTTTCAGCATACCAACTCGGAATAAATAAAGTAAGACAAATGATGCCTTATGAGAATGTGCCTTGAAACTGGAAATATCTGAATTTTCACCAATTACTTGGGAAAAAAGGACGTATTCGACAATCTTGTTCCAAGTAGGTATGTTAACATTTTATTATTTAATAGTACGTCATTCATTCATTCATAGCCCAGAGTTTCTAAAGGATGAATGAGGCACCTGCGTGTATTATAGTTCCGTAAATTATTTAATCATATTATTCGTTCAACACTTTGTTACTACAAATATTAAACAAGTACGAATACAATCACTGCAAAATCTTTAATTACTTTTTTTTCAGAAATTCCTCGACATTGAAGTAAGCCTAAAATATGACTTTTTGTAATGTTATTATGGAGTTGATTACATTTAGCAGAGATAATGTATTCAGTTTTATTTGAAAATCGCGTGTTGAAAAGCTGTTTTCTATGGAAGTTAGATAATTTGTTTTTGCTACTCATAGGCTTTGAGCAACAGATAATTATGGATAGAACAACGAGTAGGATTAGGTCTTTCGGGCATACAGATGGTTCTTAATGCAGAGGATAGACCTGAACCTCACAGGGTACTATGAAATAATGTGCTCAAAGATGCGAAAGGGAAACGCTGATAACGGACAGCAAATGCTCCGCTTAAATATCCCAAGTCGTCAAATTAACATCACCTTTTCTTTATCTTTTCTCTAGCTTTTTCTTTGTATTAATTATTAACTAAATTTGAGAAATGCCCTGGTGTATTTTCGTATGTATCGTTCCTTGAACACTCTGATAAACCAGCAAACTCATGTCCAGTCAGCCAAAAATGGGTGGAGCTCATTAGTATGCACAAATATCACATACCTGATATCTGAAACAGACATAACCGATATCTTAATTAGGCCGGTGTATCCTATATAAGTATATATCATTCAAAAAAGATCAAAGGAAAATCGAAGAGTCTTTGGATAAATGGTTAAATACCCTGATACATATTTTATCGTCAGATAATTGTACTGTATACGAGGTGACCTTCCAACCCAGGCGAAGCGAATTCCGAACTTGGGTGAGCGGGTTGCCTATTTACACAGTGTGAAACGGATATACCGGACATAATTTGATGGGTGGACCGAAAACGGACTAATAGAGAAGACAAAGCCGACGCTCTAGAGACTTTATTAACGTGACTTTAAAGACGATGACAGCTTTACCTTCTCCGGGTCATAATAGAAACGAAAACAGAATGGATAGTAAGTAATGGATATATGTGATAAAGATTCATCAGTCTCTTGGAATAAAATGGAAATCATTTCCAGAACCAACTAGGTGCTTTTACGTTGGATGTACAGAAAAAAGAAAACTCTCTACTGTGTTGAGATTTCATGAAAAGTACTAGTAAATGACGGTGACATATGTAAACTTCTCTTTTCAATAAAACTTTGTTTTCCTAAGACCATGTAAAAGAAAATTATTGTTATCAAATATTATAGATCGATTTAACTTTCAGAAAAGATTTATTATTGTATTCAGCTTCCTTTTACCACTTCTTTTTATTAAAACTATTACTTATTATCACTACTGAGACATAGATTTTCTTTTTGTAATAGAAATTTCTTTACTTCTCACAGAATGTAGACTTTTGGTCTAAAGCAGTTTGTTTGAAAAGGTTTCCCTCTCTTGAACTTGTGTAAGTTTTGTCAATAATGTTGTTTTATTACGCTGTTATCTTTGTGTCCTCCTTTTAAAAGTGTTAATTTTTTAAATAAAATGTTCTGAAAAGAATACAATTATCAGCAAATAAAAGTACTACTGTTGATTAAACATAGGTTACATTCTACCGCACAAACAACTATAATATGTATCCTCGATACAATAACTTTGATCTCCCCCTTCCCCCCCCCCCTCTCTCTCTCTCTCTCTCTCCCGGATTACGGTATTCGAATATGTTCAATCGTTTTTTCGTAGTTATTTTTAATGGATTTAATTTTTCTAAGAAATATTAAGAAACGAATCTCTTTTAACTTATTTTTCCATCTCTCTCTCTCTCTCTCTCTCTCTCTCTCTCTCTCTCTCTCTCTCTCTCTCTCTCACACACACACACACACACACACTCACGCACACGCACACACATAAACACAGTCTGATAAATACACAATTCAATTGAGCGATTTTATATAGAGGTTCAGAGATTATCGAAAGTTATAATATGTGTGGCATAATATGGAATAGTAAAAAAGCCAGTAAATAAACGTTTTGCTGTGTTTGCCTCCACTTAAATCCTGTGAACACGACATTACAGGCAATTGATTCATTTCGACATTTTTTCACTTCTTTTTAACTGTTTTACCTACTTACTGTCTGTCTGGGCCCAGATCTATTTGTCAATTCCTTTGCCCGTCTAAAAGCGACATCCTTGCCCATTCGTTCACATGTATTCTCATATTCGCACAACTACCCTACAGTAACTACCATTCCCTTTTGCTCTATAAAGTACTAAAAATGTGTACTAGAAGAAAGGACACATCTAAGAAGCAAAAAGAAAGAAAGAAAAAGAAAATTCCAAAGACTTTTCTTTTTCTGTCTTAAGCAAAGTATATCGGTTAAAATCAACACATTGAATCCATTAAAATGTAAGATCACAGGTTGAAAAAGATCATAAGAGATCGTCTTATTTTAATGCAGTGATGCATATTCATGATGACAGTGTTATCCATCATTATACATGTACTTTGATTCCATATATTTATATATACAATTTATTCCACAGGAAATGTATGTATGTACGTATGTATGTATGTATGCATGTGTATGTATGTATGTATGTATGTATGTATGTATGTATGTATGTATGTATGTATGTATGTATGTATGTATGTATGTATGTACGTACGTACGTATGTATGTATGCATGTATGTATGTATGTATGTACTACGTACGTACGTATGTATGTATGTATGTATGTATGTATGTACGTACGTACGTACATATGCATATATGTATGTATGTATGTATGTATTGTTATGTATGATGTTTATATAATATTATAGATATTTTAGGAAATTATAAATGTTTCTTGACTTTAATATTTGCTTAAATCTTAATTTTGTTTATCAGAAAAAAAACATGTTTAACTAGTGTCCTTGAATTAGGTTGTTTACTTCAGATTTGAGCTAACGGATAGTTTTGATCAACAACATGTTTACCAAATTTGAGGTCAAGGTTGATTTTGTTTACAAATAAAACTGGAAATACCTTAGGAGTTACCTGTCAATGGTCACACGTACATTTATTATTCTAGAATATTCTGTCGTGTGACCAATCTTTATATATACCATGTTTAGTGGACAGTTTTTCAGTTTCGACATTACTATCAGTCTTGTAAAGAGCTATTACAGTTGTGAAAAGTAATTCAAAATTCTGAGAGGAATTATTTAAATATTCATTGGATTATAACAATGCTCATAGACTTTTGGATTTTGGATTTTTAATTGATGATTTTGGAATTTATGTGAACTTATTCAGAGATATTTTGGAGTACTTCATTTTGACATCAGCACATTAAAGACTACTAGTACATCAGGACTTTAAAGACCATTTGCACATCATAACTTTCAAGGATACAGCCGTGAATTCGGAACATTCTATATTTAGGACTTGTGATTAGGACACTAATTCTTATTGGATTATTTGGATTTTAATACACATTAATGTAAGTATCTTTTTGATTTTTCATCTTAATTATCTAGAAATAAATTGATTGTTGATTTTTACTTGATTTGTTGGTTTCACTTTCTTTCTGTTACATTTTTCTAGACCATAGAGTCGTAACAGTATGTATGTATGTATGTATGCATGTATGTATATATGTATGTGTGTATCTATGCATGTTTATTTATATCATAATCATCATCCAGAGCAAAGGGTTTTTCTGAGACACTTTTCTTTATAAAATTGTTCAAAAGAATATTTAAAAGCATCAGTACCTAAAATGGTCAATAGATCTATATTTGAACATTTGTAGTCGAATATTGGAGTAATTTACACATACTCTCTCAAATGTACTTCATAAATGTCAAGGACACAATCTGTGCAACATGAGGCTTTTAACGCTGTATGTTGTCACCTTCCCTTAATAAAAAGAAGGAAAAGAAAAGCGTGAATTACATTTTCTATTCTATGTTGTTGTTTTGGGTTTTTTTTATAAACATCAGTACCGGCAAAACTCCAAATAGCTAAATTCGATTGATAATAAATATATATCTCACTTATATGTTAGAAAATATGGAATGTATCATGCCACAATGAAGAAAATTAAATTATTCACAAGATTTTAGTTGGTGTTTTAAAGGACAGACTAAAATGATAAAACGAAATGTTCTTGTACAAAACTTAGTATGTTGCCCCTTCAAACTACATGTGATTTCTACCGTCATATATATATATATATATATATATATATATATATATATATATATATATATATATATATATATATATATACATATTTCGATGGCTTTTTTTAAATCTATGTTTCCAGATATTGTTCTAGATTACTACTTCATGTCTTTGTTTTCAAGGACGGTAACTCTTCTTTTATGACATAAAGTTATAAAACCCTAAGACATTGGCCAAAAATGTAAGATACTACACTTATGTTAAAACTGATCACCACTAAATAATGTTTCCCTATCATTTGTTTGTATTCAGTATGTATTGAGGCATTTAAGGGCATAATTGTAAGGGCAATAAGCATGTTTAAAACAAAGTCTTATCACAGACATCGTTATGACATTTATTTCCTGTTTCCTTTCATGAGATATTAGTTCGTCTCGTTCTGTAATAAATACACAGCAATCTCAAGATTTATATATCCTGCGGAGATGATGGTGACCACGAAAGCTGCTTTTTAAAACGTTTAAAATTGGTTTATAATTTTTCTAAAATAAATCGGCTATTAGTGCTGATAAAAGATGCCACAGTTGCGAATAAGCAAGTATCAAAGAACATGCTATAATGACATTTAAAGCTATGAATAGTTGTTGTCATTTTTGGTAAAGTCAGCACCTAAATGAAAAGAGAGCTGGTATTAAACAAGTCATTACGCATGCATATAGTACTCGTATGAACGGCATATAGCCATTAAATATTATTTTTTATGCATGCATATATTACTCGTATGAGTAGCATATAGTTATTAAATATTATTTTTATGCATGCATACATTACTCGTATGAGTAGCATATAGTTATTAAATATTTTTTTTATGCATGCATACATTACTCGTATGAGTAGCATATAGTTATTAAATATTATTTTTATGCATGCATACATTACTCGTACGAGTAACATATAGTTATTAAACATTATTTTTATGCATGCATACATTACTCATATGAGTAGCATATAGTTATTAAATAATATTTACTATGCAGATCTTTAGCATAGTGGTGTTCTCTTACGTGAAAGCTATGAAGGAAGAAATCAGATTGTCTAAAATGCATATAACATACATACCAAACTGCAGTTGCCTCCGTTGAACGGTTTCTGCATATTCGTACAAGCAAGGTTTGCAACAACAAAATAAAGTCCAAAAGAATACAAAACCAACCATAACAATGCAAAATTCACTTTATTTGCGTCAATATCTAATCGGGTCATCTGGAAGTTGAGCGAAAATGCTTATTAAATTTAATTTGCCCATGTCGAGTGATTCTTGCGTAACAAGTTTGCCAGAAAGGCTAGATACATAATGAAAAATAAAATTCATAAAAAAATAGACCCAGAAAAACAGAAGCAAAAAGTTAAAGAAAAGGAAGCACATGCTTTTAAAGAAAGTCATCAAGGTAAAAAATGTTTCCAAACCTTGCCTCCATAACTTTGCTTGTTCATGAAGTACACTGACTGGTTAAATCTATGTTAGTGACGGTATCGCACCTGGAAGATGTTTAAAAGTATCAGGGGGGTATCGAATTATATTTAATTTGTGGTCAATTACAAGCGAAATTTACAATAATTACAATCATTTTCTTTGCATGTCCAAGTGATATTAGGTGCTATTTTTCAGCTTCAAAACCAGATTTTTCTTCCTGACAGTTGACTATCACAATTAAGATCGTTTTTGCTGGGGAAATCTTGGGTTTTCTTTCTGTGTCATTTTGGCTACTGCTGAGTTTGTAATAATAGCGAACTCATAGGAGCGCTTTGACGCAACTATTTGGCGTGCCTCATGTTGTGTTCCTAACGACACGTCTATCATTAAAACGAATAGTATCATCTTTATTGATATGTTTGTCTGTACTTCTATCCGTCCTTTTTGTCTGTCTGTCTGTCTGTCTATGTCGAGAAAAAAAGGAAATAAAATAGATATATAGAGATAATCAGAGACACAAGTCGAAAGATATTCAGCCAGCACCATAGAGAGATAGATTGATGGAAATATTGCCCGTCTAAGCAACATTATTTAAGGGATACTCGTTTAAGTTACTTCAAACCAATAACAACCTAATACAACGAATAAATGGTCATGATCCAGGCTGTACGCTTCAATATGCAAACAGTAGCGTGTATTTCCACTGATTACGAAAGTAACATTTACACATCTAAAAGGTAAGTTCTCATATATCTAACATTCTTTATTCGACAATCACTCTCGTCACACTGATACACTCAGTATCATTAAACTGTTTCCTACAGTTAATTTGACGGAGCACATATTCTGACCACAACATGTCAAGTTGGTCAAAGATCTGACTGTTATTATACATTCTTGTATCCCACAGTTTGGAATATTGGTATGAATTCTAAATATGTGTAAGTAATCGTTTACTGGGTGTCGCAAAAGGAAAGTGACAAATGTGTATACCCTGGCTGGGGTGCTTATAGCTGTAGGGTAGATGACAGAAACAACTCTCAGCTGAACAGTCCTGTTTGTATAAGAAAGTAAACCTTACAAAAAATGCACTTCTTCTGCACTATACAAGTTGACACCAAGTGCACAAGAGTGTTTGGTTTGGTATTGTTTAGTGCTTTACGGTGCAGCAACACATGTTATTTAGTGTCGAGGCAATTGGAGTAAAGTGCCTTGCCCAAAGACACACCACGGTAGCTGACCCAGGCTGGTCCGATGGTAGGATTCGAACTCGCACCCTTTCGGTCGTGAGTCCGGCACTTTAACCACTGCGCCACGGCACCAAGAGTGTAAGGTTTTGTTTAGTACTTTAGGCTTGTCTATACATATTTACCCTATTTATTGTTTGCATTTATTGTATCATTTACATCAGCAAAACGTAAACTAGTACTGTACTACTCCAAAGGTACAAATGGGATAAAGATGTAAATAAACTTTAAGAAACGATATTATTAATCTGTGGAGATTTTTATTGCATTTTTTTTCTTCAGCAGCAATTCGAGTTTGAACAGGAAATGATCTGAGCTGAAACTAGAGATAATAATAATTCAGAATTATTATACAAATAAAAAGTCAACACTTCTGTTTCAGAGAGACTAGATTTTGACACGTTTCAATGCAATAGGTAACACTGACTTCAATAGCTTGTTACACTTGGTGCGACTCTGTGGTCATACTAACCAAGGATGTGCACTCCCACTTCAAGAACAACTTCATCAAGAACAACGAAAATTCACAAAAAGAGCAGCTCAAATTGTTCCCCTCCCCCCCCCCCAAAAAAAAAAAAAAAAAAATTAAAAAAACAACAAAACAACAACAACAACACCAAAGCAAAACATAAAAAACAGTAGTTTACAATAAATAAACAGTGTATTTAGCGCTAAACAATGAACGCTTTATCCACTTAGCTCGGTGAAGATTTCTTAAGACAGAAAATGTCAGAATTTATCAAGCAAAGGAACTTCTGTGTACAGGAGAATTGGTATTGGATAAATCCGTATATTTGTTAAAACATGCTCTTGTTTGATTGTTTGATATCAGTGAAAGCCCTGCTAACAGTTTAAATCCCCGCAAGCTATAGTCTCTAGCACTATAATCCCACCCCACACAGTTTCATTGCAGAGCAACATACTTTGACATGTAGTTAGGTTGACAATAGTTGCTTCCCTTTTACCATTTCTTGAGCTTCTAACGTGTACACACAAGTCTACAAAGACCCGTTGGTTTATGTCTTCAAACATAGGCAATGTGCTGTCTTTGTCAGCAAGGAACTATGTGGAAGAATATTTAATAGTCAATAATTAATTATTCACGTGCAAGAATAATTGATAAAATCACAAGAAAACATTTTAATCCAGTTCGAATCTTAGATATGAAATGTTTGTACATTCGATATGAACCGTTTATACTCGCGTATAACTATATACCAACTGCAAACTGCATAGACTCAGATATGCCGTCTCATAATGCGCCGGCAGGTCTGCGTCTATGCAGTTTGTCAGGACTAATCAGTAGAACAAACAACATAGACCCTGGTTTGCCTGCGCACTATGCGACGGCTGATCAGGTTCTATGCTGTTTGTATTTGGACTCGAATTATACGCGAATACGGACGGTATATCGAAAACACTTCAGCAATGTATGCCGTTTGCATCAGACATTTTATTTTTATTCAATTTTAAATTGGTAAACTACTCTACAGCTATTGTGCTTTTCATATGAAATCATTGCTGGAGATATATTTTGCCATTCAGTAAATGAGCATTTGTGTTTAGCGGAAATTTGCCTTGATTTATACATTATATGAGGTTTGGTTGAAATAACAGAGTTTTGTTATGTTTATAATAAAATAAATTCTGCTCGTATCGTAAAAGCTACTTAGGACCACTACAATTCAATTGCCGTTATTAACAGTTTAAAATATAATCGCCTCGAATATTTTTGGGTTTGCAAAATTAAATATTTGACATTAAATAAACATATATCTTCACATAGACTCACAAATGAAACCAAAGCTTTAGATAGAGAGATTGTGTTCTCGCGCAATATTTGTTTAAGTATGGCAATGTTACTGAGCGGAAGGGAGATTACCAATATTGGTTTCACATATCAGCTACTGACGTATCTATTCTGTCAGGAGCAGTCGCATCACGTGTAAATGATTTCATGTGAAAATACTTTGAGCGAAATAATCGTCTCTAGTTTCCCTGAGTGTTATCGCAAAATTAAGAGGACTATTCCACTACATTAACCACATAAGAAGCAACCATGCATCTTTGTGGTGAAATAAGTAATTTTACCACCATCGTAGAACGTCCAAAGAAAATCCAAAGCCATGTTTTTGTCTCACATTTTTAAAGCAAGATTATTATGTGAAATAATAACTAGCACACTTGTTGGGTTTGTGTGCTGCCTTTGATGAGTGTCTTGGATTTAGTTTGGTTTAATCGTGTTTTTTGTATGACCCCTATGGCTCAGTGTTTTTTGGGGTATGGCCTCTATGGTTCAGAGGCTGCTTTTTGTCATGCGATGTATCACTAGTTTATAAGTATTTACCGACTGTTTTCGCTTATGCAAACTGCACGAACACAGATCTGAAGGCGCATCATGCGCCGGCAGATCTGGATCTATGCAGGTGTTTATTGTTTTTTTTTACAAGTAATAAGTGGATCAAACAACATAGACCCTGCTCTGCTGGTGCATTATGCGACAGTAGATCAGGGTCTATGTTTTTTTGCAGTTGTATTCATCTTGTAAACGAGTATAAACGGTACCAACTAGGCTATTTATTAGATTGACTCATTTAAATGACTAAATGGATGGTAGTTGCATGCAGTAACAGTATGCATTTAAATGCTGATGTGTGTGGAAACCGGTCACTATAAATGAAACAATGGATAACAAATTCTTACTAAATTTACCAATAATATTGGTATAGAGTGATATTTTAGTTACTGTTATTCTTAACCAATTTTGCACGTAATATGCAAAAGAAAGTTTTTGTCTCGACAATGGAATGATGTCTATTTTAGATGACCTGTATAAATTTAATTGTAACGTTTTATGTGACTGGTGCTAAGAAAGAAATGGGAAAATGACTTGTTCTGAATGAAATTATTGTAGAAAACAGGCACAGCGGAGATAATTATCGATACAACAGAAGTAAAATGTTAAACAAAATATTTATTAAAAAAACACACACAACAGCTACCACTACTTTAACAACGACTGCTTCTTCATATACTGCAGCAGCTGCTACTTATACCCTCCACTATTATTGCTATCCTTGCAAGAGAGGACGTTTAGCACCACCACTATTATTGCTATCCTTGCATGAGAGGACGTTTAGCACCACCATTATCATTGCTACCCTTGCTAGAGAGGACGTTTAGCACCAACGCTATTATTGCTATCCTTGCAAGAGAGGACGTTTAGCACCACCAGTATCATTGCTACCCTTGCAAGAGATGACGTTTAGCACCACCACTATTATTGCTACCTTTGCTAGAGAGGACGTTTTAGCACCATCACTATTATTGCTATCCTTACAAGAGAGGACGTTTAGCGCTACAACTATTATTGCTACCTTTGCTAGAGAGGACGTTTAGCACCACCACTATTATTGTTACCTTATCTAGAGAAGATGTTTAGCACCACTACTATTATTGCTACCCTTGCAAGAGAGGACGTTTAGCACCACCACTATTATTGCTACCTTTGCTAGAAAGGACGTTTAGCACCACCACTATTATTGTTACCCTTGCTAGAGAGGACGTTTAGCACCACTTTTTATTATTGCTATCCTTGCAACAGAGGAGGTTTAGTGCTACAACTATTATTGCTACCTTTGCTAGAGAGGACGTTTAGCACCACCACTAATATTGCTACCCTTGCTAAAGAGGACGTTTAGCACCACCACTATTATTGCTACCCTTGCTAGAGAGGACGTTTAGCACCACCTTTTATTATTGTTACCCTTGCTAGAGAGGACGTTTAGCACCACCTTTTATTATTGCTACCCTTGCTAGAGAGGACGTTTAGGACCACCACTATTATTGCTACCCTTGCTAGAGAGGACGTTTAGCACCACCTTTTATTATTGCTACCCTTGCTAGAGAGGACGTTTAGCACCACCTTTATTATTGCTACCCTTGCTAGAGAGGACGTTTAGCAATATTTAATGCAATTTAACATAATTTTGTCCTTACCTTTACATTTATGCTTTTTATTTCTTTTCCTTTTCTCCATCTTCCCACATTTCTTCCTCCACTTATTCTACCTCCTTCCCCTTTTTCTTCGCATCTTCGTTCTACTTTTTCTTCTCCTTTTCCATTCCACTTCTTCTTGTGGTGTTAAAACATTTATATTAGCTGGTTTGAGCATTTGGTCAACATTTTTCAATTTCCCATCACAAGACATAAAAAAGTAAAATCCAGCCATGCATTCAAGTATCAACTTATCTATCCATCCCCCATCCATTCATTTATATGTACTTATCTTATGTTTGTACCATATTGATTGCATGATTAGCACTCACGAGTGGTTAAGAAGAGTACAAATTACATTTATCACGTTAAGGGCTGTTGGTAATGCACAATGCAGTACAGGTGGGTGGGGGATGGTACTCTGATTGTGAAGAAATGGCTAAAACTTATGGTAATAGTGATGTCCCATTTCTTTCAGTTAAGTATCCTGTAACATTTAGCAGTGAGTGTGTAAAAGAATAACTTATAATAAAATCAATTCCATTCCTTTTTGTCCACAGATTTTGATGCAGTGTACAACAATATGGAGTCTGTATGCAGTGAAAAAGAAATGTCACTAACACTTATGAAAAATCCATTTAGTGGCAAGGCGAAGTGGATTTTTATATAAAACATGCTGAAATTAAACATGAGCTGTTTTTCTGCACATACTGTTTGCAAATAAAATGGAGATTTGTCAGTTGTGAACAACCTTGACAGTAGTTCCTAAAAAAAAGGGTCGGGAGGCCTGCACTAGCCATTTGCAGCATTTTATGATGAAGACAATGACACAATTGTACATGTATTTGGTAATAATATTAATGACAATTTTCAGCCCCAAACATTATGATGATCCCCAAAATGAACAGTTTGAAATATTTTCATATTCTCCGTTCACATGTCTTTCTATATTTACATGTTATATTCACCGTCAATTAGCATGTTGCGCTATACTTAGTTTAAAATTCACGATTATTGACAGTCGTAACATCCAGCAGAATTGAACGAAGTACATTCTTCTAAAGCATGCAACTGCTAATATACCTTACCTGATCAGTTTGTAATTTTGTTAAAATTTGTCCTTTTCTTAATTTGAACTACAAACTGGCTTTACGTGAAGTGCCTTCTCACACACTAGCGGAAACACATACAACAACTACAATAGTTCTCATACTTACAAGCAAATTCAATATATATCCCATTTATGCATACATATAAGGTTTATTTATGATAATTAGCTAATGTCAAGTACTTTTCATTGTCTTTAGACGGGTATTAAGAACGAAGGACTGATAATATGTGAACTTCAGCGGAGTAATATTTACTGAACCACATGCGGTGAAAGAAGAAGGGAAAAGAAGTAAAATGTAAACACGCAAATAAGTCATTTCATAGTATGTATTTTAGGAACGTTTAGGAATTTTCTTCGCTATGAACAGTACCGTCCACAACTGTGCTTTTAATATGGAAAGTTAGATAACCATCGGGTTACAGGTATGCGTAAAATATGACTGTCAGTCATGTGACAGAGTTGAATGGAAGAAGACCAATATGGCATCCACCATTACATGGCATCGTGACGTTTGCCACATGCATTGTACGCAAGGCTCAGTGTATTTGAAAAATGTAACGCTCTTTGCATCTTGATTAGTCTTCATGCAACACGATAATTACAATGCAATAGCTCAATACTATCTCAATGCCGTGATCTTTTGCGCGTAAAATGCAATATCAAAGTGCCTTTTTTAGCTCTTATAAAAATCTTTTCCGCAAAACAGATTGTACCTGCACACTTAAATTACAGTTTTTTAAGTTAATAATTTATAACTTTTCACTTATTGCGTACTATATGTGATATATGGCTATATTACACCCACCCACCCTGTTAAGCCTATTCGCATTACCAATAGCCCTTAAGATAACCAGCTCTGATTTTTGTTCTCCTTATCGCCTTAATTTGAATCCACAGCGAATTAAGCGAACCATATTTTGTAAAATAAGTCTAATACAGTGGTGTTTTGCTCAGAAGAAATAAAAACAAGCATGTCTTATCAATAAGTTTAAATCGTGTCCAACATTTTGGATTGCTAAATAATAAATAGATAAAGCCTTGGTTCTCATAATTTGAAACACAGATCTTTATCTAGTACGTTTTTCTGTCTGATTTGTAACATTTTGTTTACTGAACTTAATCTAGTTTTGTATTCAAGTTCTAAACTAATTATTTCCGATTTGAAACAAAGTTCAGAGCATAGAAGAAATACATGACACACAATTCTCCAAAAAACAAAATGTTGCAATGTTGCCAAGTTATATTGTTCACTGAACTAATAACCAGCTTTCATTCTTTCCAAAAAGGAGAAATACTAGTATTGGGCTAGATGTTGCTACTATATACACATCAAGAAATAGTAGTATTGAGCTAGAGGTCATTACTATTACACATCAAGTAATACTAGTATTGGGCTAGAGGTTATAACTATTACATATCAAGTAATACTAGTATTGGGCTAGAGGTTATAACTATTACACATCAAGTAATACTAGTATTGGGCTAGAAGTCAATACTGTTACACATCAAGTAATACTAGTATTGGGCTAGAGGTCATTACTATTATAGATCAGGTAATACTAGTATTGGGCTAGAGATCATTACTATTATAGATCAAGTAATACTAGTATTGGGCTAGAGGTCATTACTATTGCACACCAGAAGTAATACTATTATTGGGCAAGAGGTCATTACTGTCACACATCAGAAGTAATATTAGTATTTGTCTAGGGGTCATTACTATTATACGTCGAGTAATACTGGTATTGGGTTGGAGGTCATATTAAATGTAAGACTATTTACTATTAGGTTAGATGTTATTACTATTGCACATCAAGTAATATTAGTATTGGGATAGAAGTCATTACTGTTGCACATCAAGTGATAATGGTATTGGGATAGACGCAATACTAGTATTGGGCTATAGGGAGAAGTAATATTAGTGTTGGGCAATAGGTCATTACTATTATACATCAAGTAATGCATGTATTGTTCTGGAGCTCACAACTATTACACATCAGATGTAAGACTACTATTTGGGCTAGATGTTATTACTGTTACACATCAGAAGTAATACTAGTATTGGGCTAGAGGTCATTACTATTGTACGTCAGAAGTAATACTAGTATTGGGCTAGAGATCATTACTACTACACATCAGAAGTAATACTAGTATTGGGCTAGAGGTCATTACTATTACACATCAGAAGTACTACTAGTATTGGGCTAGAGATCATTACTATTACACATAAAGTAATACAAGTAATGGGCTAGAGGTAATTACTATTACACATCAGAGATAATACTAGTATTTGGCCAGAGGTCATTAATATTACACATCAGAAGTAACACTAGTATTGGGCTAGAGGTCATTACTATTACACATCAGAAGTAATACTAGTATTGGGGTAGAGCTCATTATTATTACACATCAGGTAATACTAGTATTGGGCTAGAGGTCATTACTATTGTACATTAAGTAATACTAGTATTGGGCTAGAGGTCATTACTATAACACATCAGAAATAAACTAGTATTGGACTAGATATCATTACTATTACACATCAGAAGTGATACTAGTATTGGGCTGGACGCCATTATTATTATACATCAATAAAATAATTATGTTGTATCTTCTTTAGATAGAAATAAAGATGCAATACCTGATGACATATCCAATAAAATGTTTGAAAAGTATTGCAGACAAGATTTAAATCCCCTTGTATTTAATATATCAACAGTCTCTTCATTCGGGTTTTTTGCCATCTCAGTGGAAAATAGTCACTGTTGTACCCATATTAAAAAGAGGTTCCATATCTAATCCGTCAAGCTATCTACCAGTGTCTCTATTGAGTATGCTACGTAAGAAATGGAAAGAATTGTTTTTAAATGTTTTACAATAACTTACAGTTTAATAAACTTAGTTATATATACGAACTGGTCTCATCCCCCATCATTCTACTATTCATTAGCTAATTGAAATGCATAAAAAAAATCGGCAAAGTTCTTGATAATAAAGACACGACAAGTTGTGATATTTCTAAAACGCATGGTATTGTCTGGAGAGAGTCTTACATAAACACATGGTATTGTCTGGATTGAGTCTTGCATAAACACATGGTATTGTCTGGATAGAGTCTTGCATAAACACATGGTATTGTCTGGATAGAGACTTGCATAAACACATGGTATTGTCTGGATAGAGTCTTGCATAAACACATGGTATTGTCTGGATAGAGTCTTGCATAAACACATGGTATTGTCTGGATAGAGACTTGCATAAACACATGGTATTGTCTGGATAGAGTCTTGCATAAACACATGGTATTGTCTGGATAGAGTCTTGCATAAACACATGGTATTGTCTGGATAGAGTCTTGCATAAACACATGGTATTGTCTGGATAGAGTCTTGCATAAACACATGGTATTGTCTGGATAGAGTCTTGCATAAACACATGGTATTGTCTGGATAGAGACTTGCATAAACACATGGTATTGTCTGGATAGAGTCTTGCATAAACACATGGTATTGTCTGGATAGAGTCTTGCATAACACATGGTATTGTCTGGATAGAGTCTTGCATAAACACATGGTATTGTTTGGATAGAGTGGTGCATAAACACATGGTATTGTCTGGATAGAGTCTTGCATAAACACATGGTATTGTCTGGATAGAGACTTGCATAAACACATGGTATTGTCTGGATAGAGTCTTGCATAAACACATGGTATTGTTTGGATAGAGTCTTGCATAAACGCATGGTATTGTCTGGATAGAGTCTTGCATAAACACATGGTATTGTCTGGATAGAGTCTTGGATAAACACATGGTATTGTCTGGATAGAGTCTTGCATAAACACATGGTATTGTCTGGATAGAGTCTTGCATAAACACATGGTATTGTCTGGATAGAGACTTGCATAAACACATGGTATTGTCTGGATAGAGTCTTGCATAAACACATGGTATTGTCTGGATAGAGTCTTGGATAAACACATGGTATTGTCTGGATAGAGTCTTGCATAAACACATGGTATTGTCTGGATAGAGTCTTGCATAAACACATGGTATTTTCTGGATAGAGACTTGCATAAACACATGGTATTGTCTGGATAGAGTCTTGCATAAACACATGGTATTGTCTGGATAGAGACTTGCATAAACACATGGTATTGTCTGGATAGAGTCTTGCATAAACACATGGTATTGTCTGGATTGAGTCTTGGATAAACACATGGTATTGTCTGGATAGAGTCTTGCATAAACACATGGTATTGTCTGGATAGAGTCTTGCAT
The DNA here is from genome assembly GCA_029931535.1 of Margaritifera margaritifera. Taxonomy (NCBI): domain Eukaryota; kingdom Metazoa; phylum Mollusca; class Bivalvia; order Unionida; family Margaritiferidae; genus Margaritifera; species Margaritifera margaritifera. The sequence continues at coordinate 2,846,149 of JAQPZY010001622.1, forward strand.
AAACACATGGTATTGTCTGGATAGAGACTTGCATAAACACATGGTATTGTCTGGATAGAGACTTGCATACACGCATGATTTACAAACTTTCAGCACATAACAAAGCAGACAACTCTACAAATCTCACACGTTTATTTTCTAATAACTCATCTTTATGTCACACAAGTAAATCAGTATGCAAAATATGATAAATCAGGACCTTCATCAATTGCAAAATTGGTCATAAAAAATACATCAATGGTCATCAAAATGGTATATAAAACTTAATCCTGAAGAAGAAAATATAATTATTGTATTATTTTTTCCCTCATAGTAAATGATTTAACTGCTAATTTGACATGGATGAAATCAATATCAATTTGGTTGATTACCACAAAGATCAAGGCATAACTGTTGGATCTACTTTTATATGCACAAGACCGGATTACATAATAGGCAGACTAAGCACGTGCTTACGGCACCAGCAAAACAGGGGCATCACAAAAAAAAAGAAGAAAAGAAAAAAGAGAAATTACTGGGATTTTGTTTAATTACATATGGGGGGGGGGGCACCATAATCTTCTCAATACTTAGGGCCTCTAAAGGTCTTAATCCGGCCCTGGACATAAATATAATCTCATCTGTACTGCAAACAAGCCACTAGTCATACTTTGAGAGTTAAATATACCCAATAAAGTTCAACACTCAATAAAAGTTATTTGACATTCATCAGTTGAATATGCTTGATGAAGTGTGGGATACTCTCTCTGAATTTGTCCTGCATGTAGACTAAAAAAGTGCAAGTTTGTTTGCCGAGAATAGTTGTTCTGTGTTGATAAAAATGTTCTTTACTTTGAATCGCGATTGAAAACTTTAAAATCAAGAAGAAAGTTTTGCAAATTATTTATGTTCCTCAAAACCACGAATGTCAAAGCTCCGCCTTCCCATATTTGCTTCAAACTCTCCTACTTTTGTAGAGAAAGTATCATATTATTCTGTTCGTGATAGACATTAAAATAATTTCTATGCCGTCCAAGTTCGAACTTTTTTCTTCTTCTTTTTTTCTGAGTACAATTAAATATTAGAATTCCATCACTTTTGAATGTCTGAATCGCCTTCTTTTGACGTATTCAGAAAGATTAAGAAAAATATAGGCACTTTAAAAATAAATCAAAACTCGTTATTACACAAGGTAAGAAAAATTACTTTTCTAAAATAATTTCGAAATCTAAAGATCTTAAACCAATCTGGAATCGCTTTCGTAGCTTCACTACTGAGGACAATGCTAACATCATCAATGACCCGCACCTCAGTGATGAACTTTCTAATGATCTTCATGATATTGTTGAACAAATTAATGGTTTCTTTGTTTCTATTTCCTGGCATATTTTCCCTGAACCTTCTTCTAGAAATAATTATGATAAATTGAGATCTTTTGTAAATGATAGGGTACCTTCTAATACCTACTTCTGTCTACCATTAATATCCAAAGGGTACCTCCTAATACCTCTTTCTGTGTAGCATTAATATCCAAAGGATGCCTCCTAATACCTCTTTCTGTCTAGCATTAATATCCAAAAGGATACCTTCTAATACATCTTTCTGTCTACCATTAATATGCAAAGGATACCTTCTAATACCTACTTGTGTCTACCATTAATATCCAAAGGGTACCTCCTAATATCTCTTTCTGTCTACCATTAATATCCAAAGGATACCTTCTAATGCCTACTTCTGTCTACCATTAATATCTAAAGGGTTCCTTCTAATACATCTTTCTGTCTACCATTAATATCCAAAGGATACCTCCTAATACCTCTTTCTGTCTAGCATTAATATCCAAAGGGTACCTTCTAATACCTCTTTCTGTCTAGCATTAATATTCAAAGGATACCTTCTAATACCTCTTTCTGTCTACCATTAATATCCAAAGGGTACTTCCTAATACCTCTTTCTGTCTAGCATTAATATCCAAGGGATACCTTCTAATACCTCTTTCTGTCCACCATTAATATCCAAAGATGAAGTGCTCAAAAATGTTCTCAATTTCAATCCAGATAAAACTAATGGTACTGATGAATTAAGCCGAATAAATCATTACAAATATCTGTCTATGCGACATGAATCTATCACTGAGTTAATAAACCATAGTATCTCAAATGGAGTCTTCCCACAAGCATTCACACTAGTTAATGTTAACCCCGTACATAAAGTTGGCAGCAATACTGACCACTCTGTTCTCAAGTCTATATAGATCCTCCCTGCTCTTTCCAAACTATTTGAAAAACTTTTTGACCACCATTTTCTAAGTTACCAAAATAAATAATCTTTTACACGAAACACAACCAGGTTCCAAGCCCATCATTTTTATAAAACTCTTTTGATTAAATCAATAGCTAAATAAATAAATTAAATAGATAATAGCTATATAATTGGAACAGTATACATTAATTTACGAAAGCTTTTGATCTTGTGCAAGACTTTATTTTATTTCAAATGCTACCTTTGTAGAAATGCTCGCACTTGACTCTGTCTTGTTATAAGATTTTATCTCCATAATCGCAAAACAACAAACTGTTCCAGTTATTAATTGTCATTCTAACTTCAAGAAAATTACTCATGGCGTTCCACGGGGGTCTAATTTTTGTCCCATTCTATTTCTAATTTATATAAATGATTTTTCCTTCCGTGCTACATGTTGTAACACTGACTTATTCGTTGATGACACGACTATTTATATCTCTGAGAAATCAACTAACGATGTTAAAATGAAAGTGCAAAAGGATCTGGTATCTGTTTATGAATGGTGTAAATCTAATCTCACGATAATCAGTCCACTAAAAAACATTTGCATAAAAATGTTTACTAGATAACGATTGGCTGATAAACCAGATTTGAAATTATCTATCAAAGGTATTCAACTGATCAAAGCTTCTACTCAAACATTTCTTGGGATATTTATAGATGAAAATGTACATCGGAACAGTCATAGTGATCAGCTTTGTTAAATAATTTCAACTAAAATTACTCTGCCGAAACTTATATCCTAATACATTCAACTAATATTCAAAAACTTGTCTATAATACCTACAATCAGCCTCTTATTGACAACGGGTGCATCACTTAGGGCAACGCATCAAAATCTGACATTGAACAATTAAAAAAATGTTTTAAAAAACAGCAGCGAGATTTATATTAAACGTTGGCATCACAAGCTCTTCTAGTGAAATGTTCAGGAAAGTGGATTTGACTCTCTGTTTATGGTAAAATCAATTACCAAAAGTCTGTCTTGGTATATAAAGCCGTAAATAACTTAGCGCGTAAATAAATATATAACCTTCTTACCCATGTGTCTAGTATACACTACTTCACTGAAGGCCATCTCTCTATACTAACATTCATACAACTGTTGCTAACAATTAATTGTCTTCAGCCTCTTGTACTTTGATGTCTGTATATAATACTTGTAACGCAGAGAGTCCTAGATAAGTTGGGAGAACTTGTGGTCCAATCCCATTACTCTTTTGTACTTAAAGGCAATAAAATTGTTGGAACGAACAGACGCCAGTGATATCAATTACTTAGTAAATCCACACTTCAAATGAGATAATAACTACTTCTGATTAGTTCATCATATGGATGACGTCGATTATAAAATGATTAATTTCAGGTATGACAGATGTTAGATTTAAATAGAACATGTTTTATTGTAATAATGGAGATAAAGTTATCAACATACCAAACTTTGCTCGAGGACTAAAAGGAGGTATAGGAAGGTGAACCCATAGTCTTGAGGAAACAGTTTTTGTGATTTATCTTATATTTTCAAGTGCTGTATAAAGATAGACCTATGGCTGATCAGGGAAATATGACCACAAAAGATTGTTTTGCATAACTGTAAATAATCAGTCACGTGTTCACATTACTTTTTTTTTAAAAAAGAAGAAAGAAAACAACGTACAGGCTATGACAATGAGGAAGCAAAAGGAACTATAAACCAATAAAGAAATGTCACATGGAGTAAGGAAGGCCTCTTTCGTGTCATCTTTATATAATTCAGTATGCTTGTTTATCGCTGACTGGTAATCAGTCAAGATCAGATTGGTATTTATCGTTTTAAATTGACTCCCCTCTACGGGCGTGTAATTACTGGACTTTCCTTGTCAGGACAATAAGTTAAGCTCCACTGCTTCCAGATACATAAACGTCTTGAAACATTAATTTCCTCTGATGATTGCGCTAATATTCATCATACCAAAAAACATAGCAGCCACATTAGCTTAGTAGTGATCTTATGATAAGAGCAGGGCATTCAATCGGCGTTGATAAAGAAAATGTACCTAGTGTACCTAGCCAACGGCCAGTGACCGTGTCCAGGGGCGGACAACATGTATAGTTACAAGGTCATAAGGGAATTTTTCTTTAATCAATATTGAGTAATGGAGTCAAAAGGGGCAGTTTCAATATACATTGTTAATAAAACTTAATATTCCGTGAAGTCTGCCGTTAAATATTCCGTGATGAAGTCTGCTGTTTACTTTGGCAATCATATTTAAGTGCGTATTGTATGAGTGAAATGTTCCCTCCAGCTAAAAGGGCATTAAATCATCAGGGACGGGACAGAATACTTCAAATTTCCTAAATTTCAAGGAAGAAGTATATACATGGCTTTTTTTTCCTATTCAGTTTTTAAATCTGCACTCTGTCATTGGTTGCCATTCTAGTCGATTGAAAGTGTCTTTAATTGAATACATAACTCTTGTGACCAAGAATGAACCTTTCTTTTTTTTTTAATCATGTCACCCTGCAGAGGTATTATATATATATATATATATATATATATATATATATATATATATATATTATATATATATATATATATATATATATATATATATATACACAGTCAAACCTGTCTACAGAGGCCATGGGAAAGGGCCAACGTGGCCTTTGTAGACAGGTGACCTCTGAAGGCTGGTACAGCTCTCAAACTTGGTTCATGACAAATATATGTAATATGCACCGAATAGCATTAGCATTATTATTAGTAGTAGTAGTAGTATGCTATCAAGATACATTTATTTAGTTTAGCTATTTAGCCAAAAAAAATAAAAAATAAAAATTATAGAATAAAAAGTTCTGCACAGGATTACTGTATCCTCACTTTCATTCATCGTGTACTTTAAATCATCACTGACTCTTAAAAATATCACTAATCTTCATTTGTTTTGTGCATATCTCCATCCCCATTTCAGTTGCAATGTCTGAAACTTCCATCCCTGATTTCAGCATGTTTGAATGTCCACGATGAATTGCAAACTCTTTCAGTTTCTGTATGGATTCCTGTGCAACTGTGTACATGTACTCATTTATGCAATTCTCTCTCTCTCTCTCTCTCTCTCTCTCTCTCTCTCTCTCTCTCTCTCTCTCTCTCTCTCACACACACACACACAAACACACACACACATACAGACACACATACGCAAACACTTTAATCTCATTGTCAGTAGAAACGGCGTCTAAATAAAAATTACTAATTGACAGCTTACCTGTGATTGTCAACCACAGGACTGACTTTTTATTGAGCCAGCTGTATAATTAGACATTAAAACAGGAGTTCACACTTCAAACAATTGATGGATTGAGCAGTTGCTCAAACTCACAGAGATCAAAAGACAGTCGGCTTTTGTGAGAAACCTTTCATGATTAAGGAATGAAAAGAAGCTTCCTGCGGCTATTGTTAGTAGCATATCAACCATAAGGGATGTCACAAGTGCAGTGTACATGCGGGTTGTAGCATCCTGGGACCATTTCCAGCATCGTTCATTAATCTCATCATTTGGTGTGATTGTACGTAATCTCTTACACTCCGGATTAACGTTGTTCTCAAAATCGGCCATAATATCTCGCTTACGCTTAACAATCCATTGGAGTTCGCCCGACTCCCATTTCTGCTGCAACTACATGTTTTTTTTTTCCAATATCCAGCAAACAAATTGCTTCGATTCTCTCGTGTAAGGACAAAAAGCGCATTGCTTTCGAAACCGACATGTTGACACCTTTGAGTTTGACTGGCAGCGTGACTTGAGTACAATAAGTACAATCGCGATATGAATTGCTTAAACATCGATTCACATGATATACCTTTATCAAATACATATATGTACAATATATATATATATATAAGATTTCAAGTAGGTTGTTTCGATGTACATGCATTAATTTTGTGATTTGGGGGGTATGGAAATAAATTTTGAATTGAATAGGGTCACGCAAACAGGACACAACATACAATGACTCTCCTATTTGATACTTCTGAAATCAACAGTATTTTATTTCTGTTAAAGTCTATCTGACTATATACGTTACCGCCATGACCAGTAGCTTATAATTAGTAGAATCTACCTGCATTCTCAGTGTTTCGCCAGTTATTAATTTCTCAGAACCTTTTCATCAAGATCGTCGATATCTGGGACGTTGGCGCAGGACTCTTCGACTCAGGATTTGAATGGGTAGGAAATATAGTGACTTGTAACGAAGCTCACAATTTCGAAAAAAGGTTACAGCAGTGTCAAACTTTTTAGTCATTTTTCAAATTTTTGGCTGCTACGCTATGAACGAATTCCACACCAAAATGCCGCAATATTTTGAAAATTATTGAATACATCAGAATTGATATCTGCTTCTGAAAATTGCTTATTGATGTCACATATGTACTTTTTATATGGATTTTTACTTTGTGTTGTAAGAATCTTGTGTTTTGTGTCTATATCCAGCAGGGATGGCATGTATGCAACAGCAAAATGTAATGCAATAATTATTACCAGTGATGTAGAATCCTGGATTGGAAAAGAATCTTAAAGTCTGTTGTATGATTTCGTCCCCTGAAGTATCGTAATTAGAAGCGATGTATTTTACAACAAATGAAATAAATATCTTCATGAAGATAAGTGCTGTGATAGTCAGTAAGAGCTTGCAATTACACCACCATATTCACAAGTGTGGCACCGACTTTATCAGTAGAATTTGTGTAAGTACTTCCAATTACGAAAAATTAATCTTTGTATACAATATTCCTGATTACAAAAGTACAAAATAATTTTGATAACTTTCAATGACTTACACAATTCTTTAACGTCTGCAAATGTTTTTATCAAATTCATTGCAAACATACGTCCGTGTATTTTTCAGAAGAAGATGGAAAATTCTAGGAATTGTTTGTAACGTTCACAAGGCAACAGTAAAAAAAAACTTTCACTTTCGTTTGGAAACTAAAGTGAATTCCAGGAGTCTACAATATACAGGTAAAAAAATAATTATTATAATAGTTTGAAGACATGGACAAGATGGTACTGAGCACGTAGTGGTTTGATATTGATCAAAATGCAAAACATATTCGTTGACAACAAAAATGGCAAGATACTTGTATATCCGACGGATATAACATCAAAGTCCTTTCTGTAGACACGTTCGGTGGGATCTGACATCCGTGGCATTATATTTTAGCTGTAGGAAATAATTATGACTGTTGAGTCACAAAGTGAACATATATCTACCCAAACAAGAGAGATAGAGAAGGGTGGGGGAGAATCTCCTTCCCATTAATCACTTCAGAAAGGAACTGGCAGCTTAAGTTTTGTTTTTCAATTTCTCTGCACTACTTTGTATTATTGGAAAAAAGTTAATAATGTAACAAAACTGCAAACCTTAGTTGCTTGAGATTCCCGGAACTAAAGTTTGAAATTGTTTCAATAGGCAACTATCGAACTTCAGAATTCTTCATACAATATATTGAGCCCACTAACTTCCAGAAGTCCCCATGGGGTATCGCAATACAATATATGGAGTCCACTAACTTCAGAAGTCCTCCTGGGATATCGCAATACAATATATGGAGTCCACTAACTTCAGAAGTCTTCATGGGGTATCGCAATGGAATATATGGAGTCCACTAAGCATCTTAAGATTTTAATCATGAGAAAAGAAAATGCATTCTTTTATCAGAGGACGACATTTTCGGACAACACTTGAACCAAACAGTATAGTTCGTAGATCCAATATTTCCAAATAATATAAAACGATACATCGCAAGTATAAACTTTGCCGTATGTTACCAGCGGATCTCTCGTGCAAGAACTCCATTTACACTGCATTTCCAGTCATGTTTCCAGTTTTTCAACAATTTGAGATGGCAGCAAGTCTCTTAACCTTAACTATGGAATGACAGAAGCTATCATATACCGGTAGGGGGCACCACATAAGAAACTACACATGTCTTCGACTTGGCGTACACCATCTACTCCAGAATACATTTCTCATAAAACCCAAGCGTGATAGCAGACAATATAATTTCAGTTTAAAGGTCTGATGTTTGCTTTTATGGTCACCTTAGAGTTGGTCATACTTGGTAGAGTCGTTCGTCAATACATCATTGATGGTAACGTCCGTTTGTACAATTATGACAAAACGATCAAATAGGTTTATATCTATGTATATCTTTTAAAGGGAAGAATGGGAACCAGTCTAGAAATGGGTGAAGATAAAATAGAGTATATATGGGTTTGACTGGCTAGGATTGGTTAATAATGAAAGTAAAATTGTAATAAAAAGAATCTTCTGAGAGTTTATCCTAGTTGTAACTGAAAAAAATAGACACCATGTTTTACTGATGGAGTTTCAGTCCTTTTACAGATCTGAATTTGGAAAACTCGTTTCTGAAATTAGCACCTGACTCTTTAGTGCGGAATTGAAAGCACATGTTTCAAACACATGTAGATCCAGAAAATGCCGCGGCTCATATTGTTTTTTCTGCAGAAAAGCTTGCATCAAGGATATGTCTATACTGATAAATATAGGTTTGATCATGAGCATTCAGAAATGTAAACTTATTGAATTTTTAATATCATGGTGTTTGCATAGGTTTACTATGAGAGCTGAATTAGTACCGTGAGTCCTGTATCGTTTTCATCTGAATTTGATTTCAAAATATACAGTGATTGATTTCAATACATATATTATTTCTTATTGACATAAGACAAGAAAAAAATAAAACCACATCAGGTCTATTAGATAAATCTGTCTCACTGAAAAAGAGGATACTTTTCTTATGACTAAAGAACAATTTTGAGCACGTAAATATTGCATATGAATAAATACAGTTTAATCATCGATTTTCTCTCAGAAACTACTGTAATGTATCTTTCTACTGTGAGACATGATGAACACAACATGGATGCACTGTGAGACATGATGAACACAACATGGATGCACTGTGAGACATGATGAACACAACATGGATGCAAGTAGTCTGCATTTACAGTGGAATAGATACAAACGTCAACAAAACTTAGTATACGTATTCTCATTTTAAGAATGTTCCATACAAAATGTATATTGTCATGACAAAGAAGACGTGTTCAATAAATCTAGAAATTACAATTAGGCTAAAATGGGCTTTTACGATTACCAACGTCTCGAGTCGGATCCAAAACAGACATCACACTGATATGTTTAAAAATCAATTCAGTCACCCACTGTATACGGTCACAGGGTGGTTTGTTCGCTACAGCTCGCAAAATGTTCTAATCAGAATATATACTTACAGAAAAAAACATGGTTTTTGATCATGCTCATGATTCTGGAATGGTTCTCGTCTTTGGTTTCACCTCCAATTCTTTCGTTGCCGACTCCTGCTGAGGCAAACGTTTTGCTATATATATATATGAAAAGTATCTGATTACGATTGGTTTTCTTTCACAGTTTAGGTATATTTCCCTACTGGTCTGCTTTATGTATACCTCATGTGAAATCCAGATTTTTGTGAGGTAAAGAATTATGTGCATTGCTAGTATTAGTTAATATAATGTTATAGGATAGTTTGTGTCTGTCTGTCTGTGTGTGTGTGTGTGTGCGAGTGCATGTTTATGCAGGTGGAAGTTGCAAAGTTTAGACTTTTTGTCTATCTGCTCTTGACAACATATAGCCTGTCGTACGACTATAGCTTTTCCTTATAAGGAGTCACCGAATGACAATTAAAACTTATTTGCTCACATGACTTCGCATACAGGTACTGTAACAGAGTTGACTCTATAAAACAACCCATCTGTCCAGCCATCTTTCTCTTCCCCTTTAATATGTCTCTCTCTCTCTCTCTCTCTATATATATATATATATGTGTGTGTGTGTGTGTGTGTGCCATTAACATTATGAATGTTATCTTCAGATCTTATTAAGTTAAAAATGGCACAAAATAACTATTGTCCCTGGATAGCACACAAACACACACACACACACACACACACACACACACGCATATATATATATATATATATATATATATATATGACGACACGACATGAGTTAGCTTTACTATCAATCAGACGCTAGGATGTCGAAACAAAAATGTAATATATCTCCTGACATGCAAAATCTGTGCCACTTAATATGCTGACATGCAAAATCTGTGCCACTTAATATGCTGACATGAAAAATCTGTGCCACTCAATATGCTGACATGCAAAATCTGTGCCACTTAATATGATGACATGCAAAATCTGTGCCACTCAATATGCTGACGAAAACGTTGATTTCAGAAAACGAATGAATAACTATAAGAGCCACATTCGCAAAAAAAATCAACGCGAAACTCGCGAACCACTACAACTCAACTGGGTATTCAGTAGAGTCCCTCCAGATGCTACCTATTGAGTCAAACCCGGGGAGGACCGATAAAGAACGCACACGTAGGAAACTATACTGGATACTGCAAATGAAAACACATGGGGAATTTGGCCTAAATGACAAAAAATCTAACCTTCCTAATGGAATCTTATCAAAATTTATAAAACAGGCATCAGTTTATTACCCCTACGCAATTCTTGCGATATTTACCCCAGTAAATATTCCCTAACTTTTCTATGTATTATTATTATTATTATTATTATTATTATTATTTCCAGCTCAGTGTCCCGCTACAACATCCTCATCACATATTTTCTTTACCACCTCCATGCATAACTTTACCATGATACACTTTCTTGACCAGATATCGTAGAAGGCGTTGATTTTCACCATGCATCTTTTCCGTTCTTTGTACCCAGTCTGGAAGTAGGTTAAAACAATTTGATTCTCTGTGCGATAGACACGATCTTTGACTTTTGTTGTAGAACTATGTTGGTCTGGCGGCAGCGTAGAATAGACATGTAGTTTACCCATTTTAAGACCGTTTTTCAATGATTTCTTCTTTCTTTCTTCCATTATTTAACTCCTATTTGTAGATTCCCCTGTCATCCAAACACTCTCTATATACTTCAATGCTCAATGTGCATGTAAAATTTACGCAGAAAAACAAATACAGAAAAGTCTTTTATTAGCTTTTGCGCTGAATGTTACTGTGCGAATGCCGCATCGTTGTTATGCATACTTTTATATTAGAACATTTCTTTGAAGTATATATATATATATATATATATATATATATATATATATATGTGTGTGTGTGTGTGTATATATATATATATATATATATATATATATATATATATATATATATGTATATAAGGCGGTTGTATCCTCATTTCTGTTTAGGCGGTTGTATCCTCATTTCTGTTTAGTGTATATATTGATAACCTTAATCATCATTTGAATAGGTCTTATATTGGATTTGGACAAATTTTCGCGTTCTACATTGAATGCCTTTAAATATATGTTACAAGAGTGGGTTTTGACGTTCAGTGGGTTATAAAATGTGCCATAGTGCGTGGGGAATGTCTGTGAATCACAATGCTAACAGCCTTTGTGTTTTACTTAGAAAAAGAGTGTATTCATTTAGAAACATAATCTCTAGTACTAATAATAAAATATTGAAAGTAGTATTTCACTTTGCCTGTTGCCATAATTCATCAATAATTGAGCGCTGGAGCAAATTGTTGTATTAATTTTTGTTTATATCATATCTTATGTGTAACCGCTTGTGATGTATATGCATATGCTTATGGGATTAAGTCTGAATTATTATTATTATTATTATTATTATTATTATTATTATTATTATTAGTATTATTATTAACAAACCCACTGATATTTGTGACAGAGGAAACAACACAAAGATTGCATGTACATAGACCGCCGATAAACCAAGCTTTTGGCTTTCAAACTGCACCTGCCTCGCAATCTGATTCAAGTGTCTTAATGTAAACAGGACTAGTGCTTATTGATGTTGATGTCATTAAATCATTTTACTCGAAAAGGATTGAGCTTACATTCTTTTTCATCAGCAGAAAATTAATGCAGTCCAGCCTGGAGTTAAAACCAAAAATCAAATAATCAGATTGTGTGCCTGATAATTTCAGTGAGCCTGGCAGTGAGACAAGAAAACCTTCAACTAAGCGATGAGTATAATCTCATTTATGTATCAGTATTGATGGAGTCAAAGCAACAGAGAGGTACACAGCTATCTAATCAAAATCCTTATTACATTAGCGTCCTTTTCAGTTTCGATTTGCCTCCACACGCAAGATTGCGTCTCCGACACTGCCTGACCTTTAGCTTTCAGTATATAGTTTCATTGTGAAAATGTGTCGTACATGTAAGACGATAAATTAAAAAGGAAGCGTAACCATAACTATGTAAGCAGAAGGCGCTGACGGATTTAGTGATATTGAAAACAGACAAATAGCCTCATGCACAAAAGATAAGATAAAGTATAACATCGTTGTTGTAGTTGTCATCATCATCATCATCATCATCATCATCATGGTCAGTAGCAGGGGTAGTAGTGGTGGTGGTAGTAAGTACCAGCAAAAGCAAGAGTAATATAGTCCTGATCTTCGCCGCTCTCATTGCCTCGAGACTTGATTTATATTTCTATCCTCTCCTCTCATCAGCATTATCGCCGATACTCTCCTTCTAAAAGGCATCGATACATTTCGCGGTTTCATATACGTCTCTATCTACGTATCATCTTTCACCCAAGTATATTCAGAAAATGAGTTAGGTAACCAATCCTTTGATTTTCATGCAAGACTTGTTTCCACACAGCTAATATCAATTGTCAATTTAAAAGATCCACGCCTGATTTTGTTTGGAATAATTCGATATAGCTCTGATATTCTTTGAGCTATTGAACCATAATGTACCAGAAGAATCCATTACTGAACTATTTTGAAGCTACTTAAGGGCGTGTTATTAACTAAACCACAAGAATGCAGCCAAATACTGTGTTTATATTTTTATATTTGAGCAAGATATATATATATATATATATATATATATATATATATATATATATATATATATATATATATGAGTACCGTGAAGGTGAATACACAGCTGACACATTTTTTTACTCATTTGCTGCCGACACCGCATACTATATATTGACATTTGGCTGGATCATGTATTGTGCTAATTACAAGAAGATCTGCATATGAAAGATTTGGAATCGGAGTTTTATTTAACCATGAACTTGTATTAAATTTAAGTGTTCAGCAGGTGAATCTAGAAATACCACGGCTACGCTTGATTTCATATGAAAAACTGTTATTAAGATGAATAATACATTACCGTATACGGTAATTAGGTTCGTTGTCTTTTGTTAAATATGCCACTCAGAAAACACATATTCAAGTATTCAAGGGCTCAGTTTCATTCAAATCGTCAGTGGGTGTAAGTGTTTATGGGATCTCTCATTTCTAAGTATATATGGTAATTTTCGAATCAAGGAAGGTAAAAATTGAAGATTTACACCTCCGAAAGCCTATCCAAATTCAACGACTGTATACAGATGCCGTCATTTTGACAACCTGCCTTCTGGATATTCATTCCGTCTCTTATTCAGAGAAGTGTCTTATCTAAGAGATTAGGTCGATTCAATACACATTCAATTAAAATAAGTAGGAAGTGATATCATAGTTGTGTCTCATAGATAGATAGAGAGATAGATATATGCACATAGACAAAGAAGATTATTAGTTAAATACACATAAATACATACACAGACTCTCACACGTGTGTGTGTATGTGTTTGTCTTGACTTACAATTGGTGGTGGCGCAGTTACAAAAGTTTCCAAACGTCTCTCTCTCATCAACATATAAATATATATATGGACAAATGTTAGGGATTTATAAAATAAAATCAACCTAAAATAATTATAAAATAATTTTTTAAATAAAGAACTGAGTAAGAAGAGTTTGATTTATGGTGCTAAGGTATGTATTCATGCATAAGGCTCTTTGCATGGAAAGGTAAGAAGGATACATGGAAAGGTAAGAAGGATGCATGGAAAGGTAAGAAGGATGCATGGAAAGGAAAGAATGATAAATAGAAAGATAAGAAGGATGCATGGAAAGGTAAGAAGGATGCATGGAAAGGTAAGAAGGATGCATGGAAAGATAAGAAGGATGCATGGAAAGGTAAGAAGGATGCACGGAAAGGTAAGAAGGATGCATGGAAAATATATAAATCCATTTAAATCCATTTGATAAACTGATCGTGTTAAACCCTAAAATAGCACGTAATAGAATAAGAAAAGAATTAGAAACCCTAACAAGGTTCATAGATATCTATGATAGGAAATATTTTACGAACTCTGGTTTACAAATCCTCATCACCATATGCATTGGATGATTGCTTCGATTTTCGTAACAAAGCACACGCATTTCCTGTGCTTAACCGACTCTAGATGTTGCCTAACCGACTCTAGATGTTGCCTAACCGACTCTAGATGTTGCCTAATCGACTCTAGATGTTGCCTAACCGACTCTAGATGTTGCCTAATCGACTCTAGATGTTGTCTAACCGACTATAGATGTTGGTAATTGCTAAGATCCATTTTAACATCATAGTGCGTTCTAGATGTATAGAATATGTGGAAATCTCCACCCTTTTTTCTTTCAAAATCATGAACTGTGGGTAAAGACAAGGTCTTATATGATGAAAATTGTGAGAACAAAAATGTTGTGAAGAGTAAGAGGTCCTCAAACCGGATCATTGATATTGTATAATGGAAGTTTAGAGCTGAAAAGTAAGTGTGTTACTACTCCGCTACTGAGTAACAAGTGCGGAATTTACACACCAAGTAAGATCCCAAACTGGTATTTTTGCCCTTAAAAAAAATCGAAATAGATATATTACCGTTACAAGGAAGGATAAGTCGGCCGCTTTTGCCAAGAGATATTTGAAAAGAGATCAACATTAATGAAAGTTTGCAACCCACAAAGACGTGAAAAATGGATAAATTTCACGTTTAACTTTTTTCTGTTTTGATTCTCATTATTTGTTTAATTTTAGTTCATACCGACTGAGTCAAAATGTTGGCTTCATGATTCGACTAAGGTGTCAAATCAGGTTTTCTTCTCGGATACCCAATGCTGTCTTGAAAACTATAGCTAGTGTTACCCAATAACGGATTAGTGTGGCAGGAGGCCCTGGAGCAATTTCAAAAAGTCCCCCCCCCCCACGTTAGTTACAATTTCACTGTGTTGTGGGACCTCCGCGTATGGCGGGGGGGGGGGGGGAGCAACTACTCTCGTTCTTATTGTGCATTAACAAAGTTTGAATTAAAAAATTTAAATGTTTAGAAAGAAATGCAATTTTAGGGAAAACACCTTATAAAACTGATTAAGCCGATGTAAATTCATTACTGTGGCGTAATACAGCGTTCCGACTGTATTATTTATCATAACGATCTAAATGCATTCGTCCCATCAGCCATAAACACATAAATAATGTTTGTTTTCTTTTAAATACACGTAGGGCGACGTAGAAATCTTATGAATGCAAATACCAATTTCGACGCCGCAAGAGCATTTTTACGTCCTGACTGTATCATCTTTTGTTTTCCTACAAAGCAAGGATTCATTCGTAAACAATCTTTGATAAATATAAACTCTTTCTAAATATGTTGTTGTACACGATTTCCAACCAAACCTTTAAATTTGTAGTCTGATAGAAAAGTGTGTCTAACAAAGTTTGTTCATGACTAATATTTCTCAGAAAGGTCAATCTTAATATAATATAAACTTACGTCGCTGATTAAATAACGATTTTTCACACTTTCATATTTTATCGGAAATATGAAAATATGCAACAATGACCAATACATAGGTAGTTATGAATATACAAATACAAATTACCCATAATTTGGCTTTATACCTATCCGCATGGCCATATTCTTTGGCCATTATTCATTATGGAGGATCTCAGTTATTTTACATGATTTTCTTTTAGCAAAATTAACTCGTTTAAGTGTGTGACATGCGAACTAATTGTTGTTCATAGTAGTAATTAAATATACAATTCACAATGTGTACACATTGCAATGAAAAGAAATTTACACAAAAAACATTTCTCGAATAAATCTTTATACTTTTA
>JAQPZY010001622.1:2867500-2992500 GCA_029931535.1 Margaritifera margaritifera
TCTATACTATTTGGATTCCCCGCCTACTCCAAACTAAGACAATAATCGACTGTTGCACCATCATATTAGTTTCTCATTTCAACCAAAAAACAGATTTGCCTTCTTACGTAGACTTCTGGTACAATAACATACAAATGGCTGAACTATCTTCCGAAATTCAGCTACTCCGCATCTGGAGTGAGCGTAGAATCGTCAACAAACACAAACCAGCACGTGCTATTCAAGCGGGTAAAGCCTCGCTTCAGCGCTTTCCTTGTTATGGTAAAGTTCTCACATCCAATCGTATTAAGGCTAATGTAATTCGATAGAATGAGATGCTTTATACTAATTTATTCCAGATGACGTAGGTGATGGGCGTTGTCACAGCTTAGTTTTTCTAAAAAAAATGCCAAATTGTTATCTTACAATTATCAGTGACGCAAGTTTAAATTCTCTTTAGACAGGATCTTGTTGAAAAGCTGGCGGTAGTCATCTTCAACAAACTTTGTCTGAGGCACTTTCTATATAAGATTACAAATAAAGAAGTTATTGCCAAAATTATTGTATGAAAATGTATTTGGACGGAATTTAGTTCCATTTTTTTTATATTTCACACTTATATAACACGCTTGGTTTTAATGGTTCAACTGATTGCCGCATTAAAATGCTCATTTGACATTTCAAAATAAAATAAATAATGACGCATTTTATTGATTTCAATGTTAGAATAATCTACCTCAAACTAAAAGCTGTGACCTCAGATAAAAGCTATACTTTAATTTTCACGTTTTTTTTCAAATTAGACTTTCAGCAAATTTGAAAGATTACATTTTACATTATTAATAAAAGACTTTCGTATAGAATAATATGTGTACCAACCCAAAATTGAAGGATCAAATGTAACGTCGTCCTCTTTAATTAATGACGCTTTTCCGTAAAACTAACGATCTTACCAGTAAGTATACGTAGTCCCGTTACATTCCACATGTAATTTTTAAATAATTAACAAAAGGGACGCTTAATAATAAAATCATACAGTAATTTTCTAATGTTAAGCATGTATTCTCTAGGTACTTTGAAGTAATTTTATGCAAACTCTGCCTTGTAACTTTCTTCTAACATTAGATCTGATATCTAGAGGCGCTCTTTATGTGGTACTTTTCATCTTCTCGAAAAAAAAACTGCAATTTGGCACTCGAGCCAGTATCTTGTCAGAAAATGCTAAATTCCCCCCTTTATATATATGTATATATATATATATATATATATATATATATATATATATATATATATATATATATATATATATATATATATATATATGTGTGTGTGTGTGTGTGTGTGTGTGTGTGTGTGTGTGCCATTAACATTATAAATGTTATCTTCAGATCTTATTAAGTTAAAAATGGCACAAAATAACTTTATTTTCCCTGGATAACATGTCGGAATAGCGACAATCAGATCAGCTAGGGTCGGCTACTATGATGTGTCCCTGGGCAAGCTACTTTTTTCCAATTGTCTCATCACTCTATAAACTGTTTGTGTTGCTGTAACGTAAGACACCAAACAAAACTAATCTTTTCCTTAGAACTAATCTGAAAATATATTTTCTTTTGCTACCGGATTTCAAAAGTCTTGACCCCTATAATATTGCCAAAATAGATATATATTGGGACGAGAGAATAATAGCAGAAAGGGAGAAGCATTCATTTACGAGAGATGATTTTTGTTTGGGTGTTTCATGGATCGATTAGATTTCAATGATATTCCTATTCATGTACAAAGTGAATAACCACAATACTAATTGACAGCTTGCTCCTTGGAACTAGCTACTATCAACCAGATCAGTGGTCTCAATTGTTGGACTAAGTCTTATAATGTTTCTTCCACTGATATTTTTAATCAATTATTTTATGAGAAAGCAGTGATACACAGACATAAAGAAGGATTAAGATGTTGTAACTGGCAGACATAAAGAAGGATTAAGATGTTTTAACTGGCATATCTAATACATGTATTTTGAACAAGGATTTCAAAGGTCATTTTCGTTGTGATATCGTGATCAAAGAAATAACGGCAGTCTAATCAGAATCCAAGAGGATTTTTGAGTGCATGATATGTATATGGTATGGATAATTAGTCTGTACAAAGGAAGATACTATTCCCATAAGCGCTTCCGTATAGGCCTGTTATGGAAAGTACAAATGATTTTTCACAACGTTAAAATTCAACCAATCTATATATAAGGAACTGAACTGAAATAGGGTCTCCTCGTCTTTAAGTACATAGAATAGAGTAACGAAGATGATAATGGAAGGAATAGTTACAAACTTCTTATATATATATATATATATATATATATATATATATATATATATATAATATTCATGCGTCTCCGTTTTGAAGAAATTATGAGAATTGTTATTACATAAAATTGACCAAAGGTATTGCACAGTTTGATATACTGACATGACAGCGGATATTGAACATGTTTTATTGGTCAATTACAATCTGATTATACAGTAACCATCACTGATCTCCTTCCATGTCTTAGTGAAATTTGGTGTCGCTTTTCAATGTAAAAACACGTTTTTCCCTCAGAATAGTTGGGTATGTCAGTTACGATATGATGGATAGACCTACATGAGGGAAATAAATGTAAACGGATAGACCTACATGAGGGAAATAAATGTAAATGGATAGACCTACATGAGGGAAATAAATGTAAATGGATAGACCTACATGAGGGAAATAAATGTAAATTGTTTGTAAATGGACAGAACTACATTATTTTTGTTTTTAACTGAGCATTTTAGTTCAATTGTCTATGATAAATTGTGTACTGTAATTCATTGTCGCAATTTTTGCAAATAAATATCAATGCAAACATAATCATCAATTTTGTTTAAATTAGCATTTCACTCAAACTGTGCATCATTTGATTAAGCATTTCACTCCAATTGTGCATACTTTGATTAAGCATTTCACTCAAACTGTGCATCATTTGATTAAGCATTTCACTCCAATTGTGCATACTTTGATTAAGCATTTCACTCCAACTGTGCATACTTTAATTAAATACACTCCAACTGTGCATACTTTGATGACATACACTCCAACTGTGCATACTTTGATTAAATACATTTCAACTGTGAATACTTTGATTAAATACACTCAAACTGTGCATACTTTGATTAAATACACTCAAACTGTGCATACTTTGATTAAGCATTTCACTCCAACTGTACATACTTTGATTAAATGCACTCAAACTGTGGATACTTTGATTAAATACTCTTTATAATTTATCACAAAATGAAATTAATTCCATTCATAAAACGTGACAGTCAGATTTAATTATTTTATAGCTGTTTGTTGAGAATGTCTTGTGACCGATTACGGCGATAAATACAACATTGTACAAGGAAGTTCAACCATTTGTTACAATAGTTCAACTGCTACCCCATTCTCCTGCAGAATAGACATATGTATATAGGTTTTACATATATACCCTAAAATCTAGAAAATAAAGCCGCCTCTTATTATTTTTTTATAGTATTTTTTTATTTATATCTTTTTGCAAGATTTTAGAGGTTTCTTTTCAAGACGGTCTTATTTTCAAGAGCATCGTACTTTGGGCAGTACAGAATTTTGAGTTGCTTCATTGTCCCGTTTCTACGAAAGCAGAATATTTTTTTTTACATTGTAAAGCATACTAAAAATGTGGAATATTTTAACATTTAATAAAATGAGTGTTATTTTACATCTGTAATTCACAATAAATGCAAGTATGTAAAAGTAGATAAGGAATATATGCCTGAACATTGGGCGTCCTATTTTAAAAACAGTTTCAGCTGTGAGAAATTGGGTATTTTCAAGATCGTTTAATTATCAAGAACATCATATTTTCAAGATTTTTTGGTATTTAGATTAACACGTGCACGTGTGAGTAACTTTGTTTTGTAAAGGGATTGATGGACATAAATAAACTTACATGATTTGTAAATTTACACAATATTTACGGTTTATTGTGACGTTCGATATTCAAGATTCACGCCTGTGATATCACTGTTTATCACATAGTTGGCACACGTTACATACAGTGTTTGCGGTTTTATTATTTTTGATATGTCAACAAGTTAACATATCACTTTCTGCAAATTTGATTGGTCCAAATACGCCTATGAAATCTTTGCGCCGTATTCTCATTATTGATTGACTGCGACCGTGGAAATTGTCATTGCCCCACCTTCAGGAGCCAATTTATTTTACTATTGCATTTAACAATATGGCGACCGTCTTTCTAATTGGTAGCCGAATGGATATTGGGAAAAATCAGACGACTATCACAAAACACGCACAGTAGTAGTTGCGTAGTTATGACCCATTTATCCTACATAGAATTATCCGAATGCCAAACAAAAGCTAAAACACGAGTAAACCGTTCGCATTGTTAATAGGAAAATGTGGGAGAACAGAGAAAAACCTTTACACTGTCCAACGCGAACATGCAGAGTCTATTCAGAGAACTGCCCACCAGCCTATTGTAATGGAGACTGTCACCTTAACATTACTGCTACCACGCGGTATGGATCTTGCACCCCAGCCCCAGGACAAGCATGGTTTAAATATTAACCTATAGCAGTAAATCTACTAGCCTCTCTTATGAAAAAATATATCGACAAATGCTGGTCTCTCAACTGACAAAAAGTTATCCAACCACAGCATACTTCCAAAACAAATATCTAACAACTGGAATCCTATTTCTTCTGCCATATCCATTTCTGAATCTGTGATGAATGTCCATGATGGAATCGACACACTTTTCGGTGGAAATCTTGTAAGCAATCTCATTGAAAGCCATGTATATGGCGCTACAACTACTCCAGCTGACCTGGCCGAGTAAACTTTGTGACATGATACAGGAATTTCCATAGGAGATCCGGTGTTGAAAAATTAAACCCGTGTCAAATTTATATTGATTGAAAGGACTACTTTTAAACGTTATTAGTTATCGAATTGTGCAGTATTGCTTCAACTCGCGTTTGGGTCAATTTTTTCACACACAAGAATTGAAATGTGCATTGTATTGGTTGGTATTAAATGAAATGTTGAAGAATTTTATTTTGAGCGAAATTAATCGCCTTAGATTCCGTGGGTACTATCACAAACTATACATAACTATTCTAATGATTACTCACAGTAGACTGAACCTGGCATCCAAGTAGTGCTAACAGTACATTTGCCACCAGCAGACTCACCCTGGCATCCAAGCAGTGTCAACAGTACGTTGCCACCCTCGAAGAACGTGCGAAGAAAATCCCATGGCCACATTTACAAATCTATGTTTTTGCATCAAGATATAATTACAAATTATGAATGACTAGATAGTGTAGGTTTTTCACAATAGCGTCTCGAATTCTTTTTCATGTTTCACAATTTCAAGTCTTGTGTTAAAGTTACCAAGACCAGGATACTATTACTGTTCATAGGAAGAGAAATTAGTCAAGTAAATTTCAATCATCGTACAGATTACGGATAATCCCAGTTACACTGTTAATAAGATTTGTAATAAAAAAGCGACAGAAAGACTCACTATGTATGACAATGGAGTACATTTCAATACAGATTTCATATATTCTAGTCTTTTGCTATAACTCAGTATTTGATCTAGTACATGTACAATGTTTGGAAAAAGGAAGATAAACTCGAATTCACTGTTTTTCTTTTGGGTACCACTTTTCGTGGATTTCGTGGTTTGCTACAAAAAGCACGAATTTAAAGATCCAACGAAAAATGATCCTTGCAAGGAAACAACAGAATGACTTGTTTGTCCTATCAGAGTATTTCTTGTTCTGCTACCAGTACTACTACTACAGCTAAAGTCACTGATGACGATGGTGAGTGCTGTTCATTTAATTCATTGTTATTAAAATTGTTGTTCATCACCACAATCATCATTATTATCAACAGCAAACGTTATTCATGATCATCATCATCATCAGCAGCAGCATCCAGTGGCGTACAAAGGGTAAATTGCGCCCGGGGCGACGATGATGGCCCGAAGGCCAGAATACGAGGCCCAAATTTTTATCAGCTGTTTTGGCGCCCCAAGACCTCTGGCGCCCCCCCCCTCCCCCCGTTATTACACAACAGGCAACATCATTGTTGTCGTATTAATCGTCACTATCATCTTCTTGTTCTCCTATACTTCTTCTTCATCTTCTTGATTCTTACTCGCTATGTTTCTTCAACTCTTTCCTTTCCTTTTCAATCCATTGTTGCTCGCTTTCACCTGAAGACGAAATGCGATGGTATATTTAAGGTAGTCTGAAACCTATTCATTTAAACTTTTAATTCTTTGATTTTAGTGTTTTTAAAACGTGTTACTCTTTTCTTTTCCATGTAATTGTCATCTATGTACTATTTTAAAGCAGGACTGGAATCTATTCTTTATTTAGACAACTGTCTCCATCAAGACAAACACTCAAAAAAGATGGCAATTTATAAACTGTCCCCAAAGTCATTTACAGCTCAGTGCATTATTATTTATTCTAAAACATATACACAGTTATTATAACAGCTTTCAGGTTATATTGGCTTATATTGATATAAATAATATTAATATGAAAACGAATCATAGTAATTGCAGACCAGCCTGAATCGATGTAAAAAATGACATATCACAACACATAATATATCCATTTTGGTAGCAGATACGCGACAAGTCTTTATTTCCCGGTTATAAAAGCATTTTATGTTTGGTTGTGCTATGTTGAGTTATTCAGTGAAAAGATCCAATTTGTTTAAGAAGTCTTATTTGTAATCAGCGACTTCAGCCTGTTTGTATGGAGATCACAAGACCATGCTTGCGATTGCTATATATCATATTAATATTTGTAATGTAAGAAACAAAATTACAGGTTTCTGCTGATGTTGTTTAACCAGTCACCACACGGAAAGAAAATGGTACAACAAATGATACAATTTCCCCCCATGAGGTGTCTGGTTTGAGCCTAACAATACTGTTATATAAAAAGGAAATAAAATTCTCACGATATTGTTTGGAATTATGCAGACTTCAGAGGGACATATTTTCCAGCCAAGAATAATTATTAATCAGGATAGATGAATTATGTATAGAAAAATTATTCACCTTGTGTAAACTCTTTATTGTTACCGTGTTCTTTTTTTATTTGGTAGTTGCTTATTTTCAATGTTATCTCCATATTGAGAACATTTCCAATCAACCAACTAATCAATCAACCAACCAATCAATCAATCAATCAATCAATCATTCAATTATTCATTCATTCAATCGATCGATTGATCGATCAAAGAATATATCTATCTATCTATCTATCTCATGTTTGTCGTTAGATACACATATAGTTTGACAAACGGACAAGCAGCAACATCTATAAAGCAGTTTTCTTTCAATGGCAGAATGTAAGAAAAGGAAACCTTTGTCATTGATAGGAAAAACAGGTCGGAGCTTTAAAATAGCGTTGTTTCTCTTACAGTGAAATAAGCGAATTTAAAGCAACTTAATCAGGGAAACATTGTAACGAGAGACGTGTTTTTAAACATGAGTGATCTTTAGCATCATATCATAGGAAAATATATTTTGTATGGACAAACATCAAAGAAACAATTGTTTATTCTCGCTGAAGCTGACTCTGAGCTTTCATAGTTGGTTCGGCGAGAGGATATCTCTATAGTTTTGTCAGAGTTATTATCGCTACCCCAAAAGGCAACGGGTCATCCCATTAACCAAATGGAAAAAAATAAATAAACACGGGTCATTGAGTATAAAAGTTAAAAATATATTTTCTTTGTTTCTCCCTGCTCTGCAATAAAACCCTTAGCAATCAACAAACGAGTAAATAACTTCATAGATAACCATCTAAATAACTAAGAAATAATAAAATCTGTCATAAAATTTGCTCAGTGAAAAAGATGCTTTTATACACCGAATAAACTTAGAAATCTGCATAGTAAATGATAGTATTATAATAATTGCCTGTGTTCTGGTTTCAGTTTATATTGATTTTATGCCACAGCAACAGTACAGTTTGAGTACTACAATTTATTTTGTCTAAAAAAATGAATGAGTTTTTTAATTCAATGTGAGGCATAGAAGTTAATCAATATGTTGTACATATGATAATGCATGCATGCCAAATTCAAAGCCTATGGTGTCAGAAACAATCTTTAATATATGAATACTTAATCATAGCTGACTGTGTATATCCAAGCCGTTAGGTTAAGTTTGAGAGTAAACATTTTATTATTGAAATCAACTGAGATCCCGACCTCTGTTTCAAAATATTAAATAAATAAAACTGAGATAGACAGACAAAAAATTAAATTTAGGATCACGAAGTTTTTACGGGTGTTGTTCTTTCAGACTGTGACCAGAAACATATTTCTCGTCTAATTATTGTTCGGGTGTGTTGGTGGCATTGGCTATGATGAAAAGAAACGGATCCAGAAGCGGCGCGAGGGGGGTTGGGGGGCGAGGCAGGGGAAATTTACCTCAGGGCGCCAGGCGAAAAGGGCGCCGTTGGGAGCTTCTTATTTTATGTAGCTACAATTTTCATATTATTTCACCTTCACCTTAGTGTAACGCGGGCAATTCTTCACAAAACTTATATTTAGGAGGGGAGGAGCAGGGATGTTGGCAACAGACATAAAAACTGTTCTCTGTAGCAAAATAGGGGCGCCACTAAAGAACACTGCTCCCGGTCGCCTCGAACCCTCGCGCCGCCACTGAACGGATCCATGTTTCGAATGCAGCTGAACAAAGGTCACCAAATCATCCAAGTATTGATTCAGGCCGAACCATATTCCTAATCTGAAACGCAAAAACACTCGAATTAGGTCATCACCAAAATTAATTGACGACAGTTGCTTGCAGAAACAGTGTGCATGTTCATGAAGATAAGAGGCAAACCTAGTGTAAAATACTTTTTTGTTTGTAATGGTGACTTACATTACTGACTGTAAACAATTTTGTTTCAGAATCAAATAGACTAGGTCTAAAAGTAATGTTATTTACACAGAACATTTAACAGAAACAACTTCGTCAGTTTGATGTCTAATAATGAACTAGGAATGATTTCTCATTTTCGAGATTATATAAATGTGATATTCTGTAAAACAGTCCTGGTTCTTTGTACTTTATAATTTGGGTTGGAAACCAGAAATACTGAATAGACTCTCTTGTTCTGTTCTATTATATAGTGCTTCAAATTTATATTAATTCTCATTGTTGTGTAATAATGCCGCGAATATGTGGCACCGTTTCTCTGCGATAGGTAACTGAAATACCATTTTTAAAGTAAGGCACTAACCTAGTGTTTACTTAGTAACCTTTCTCCAATCATATGAAATGAAACATTACCAAAAAATGACTTTAATACAGTCAAGCAATTTACAAAGAATATAATTTTAAAACAAGTCTACAATCAGTTACCATATGGAATATCGTTACTGACTTATCACAATCTAATTATTTCTTGATGACACCATTCAAATATTTATTTAAAAACGATTCATAGTAATTACTGACCAGCGCCTAATCAATGTAAAAATGATATATCACAGCATGTAATAAAATGATACATCACAGCATGTAATAAAATTCATTTTCTTGTAGATATGTAACAAGTCATTATCTGCAAGTGATAAAAGCTATTCTTGTTTCGGTGTCTTCTGTTACGGTATTCTGAGAGTACATCTGATTTGTTTAACAAGTTTCAGGGGGGTGGGATAAACATTATTTGACCTCAGCCTGTTTGTTTCTGTCGCTCATAAGATTGTGCTAGCAATTGATATGTATCCTGCATTTGTTTGGACTGTCAGAACCCAAATTAAAGGTTTCAGCCAGCGTTATTTACCCATCCACGACGTGGAAATGATATGGTATAACAGCGTTATTTACCCATCCACAACGTGGAAATGATATGGTATAACAGCGTTATTTACCCATCCACGACGTGGAAATGATATGGTATAACAGCATTATTTACCCATCCACGACGTGGAAATGATATGGTATAACAGCGTCGTTATTTACCCATCCACGACGTGGAAATGATATGGTATAACAAATGATGCAATTTTAGCTCCATGAGGTGTCTGGGTTTCAATACAAGAATACTATACTATATATTATACCAAAAAAATTTCTCACGGTAGTGGTAGAGATCATGCAGACTTTGTTGTAAACTTACCGTCAAGTGAAGAAAACAAATTAGGATATGTGAAATGCATTGAACAATGATTAATAATTTTCTTTTTCTTTTGATATGACCCAAAGTCACGTACTGGTCGCAGTTGCCTCTTTTCACTTTAATTTTTTTCAGATAAGTTCAATCAATCAATCAACCAATCAATCAATTTGTCAATTTATTGATCGCTGTCTTTTCTTATCTAGGTTAATAAAATGCAAAAAATAAATACAACTTTCGAATTGACAGAGTATGGCATTTTATGACTTAAAACGTGGTTGTTTCTTGTCAGGGTTTATTTGTTTTATGTTCACTAATGGACATGTCCAGTTGAAAGTTCATGGAGTTGTATGATAAACACTAGTTAATTTCCAGATTGCAGAAGATCAATGGCATTGATGAACAGGATTTAGAATATCAATACACATCTTTAAAAATTAACCACAGTATATTACGTATACTGTGACAAAAAGGAACGAAATAAATTTCCTTTAGTTAACTGTGACATTAGATGTGACTCGACTTAATTTGATATGAATTTTCCATAATATATTAAATTAATGACGTAAATACCTCTTTGTAGAAAACACTGCTAAATATAAAAGTGACTTGCATTATGTAACAAAGTAGTAATGAATGTACACAGGGAGAGAACTAGTGCTTAAGCGCCCGCTGCTAATGCTTCTATTCATACTACAACTTCTTTTGTTGTCTTGGTTTTCGTTGCTGTCTAATACAATTTAGTTATTTAGTATATTTTGAACCAATACTTTTTTTTAAATACTTGAGGAATCTGTCATTTATCATTCGCTCAATGGTTTTCCAAATGCAGCTTGTTAGTACCATGGGACAATATTTGGAGAGGTCGGTATGGTCCTTTCCCGGTATGGGTCATGGCATTATTGTTGCTTGTCCCCATAATGGCCGGAAGTCACCATTTTCTAAATTTTATTGAAAATGTTAGTAGTGTATTGAGAGCTTTATTAAGTAAGTGTTTCAGAAGTTTAGAAGTGGACGTCATCCAGTAATGCTGATATGTCATGGGCTCTATTAGGTAAGTGTTTTAGAAGTTTAGAAGTGGACGTCATCCAGTAATGCTGATGTGTCATGGGCTCTATTAGGTAAGTGTTTTAGAAGTTTAGAAGTGGATGTCATCCAGTAATGTTGATGTGTCATGGGCTCTATTAGGTAAGTGTTTTAGAAGTTTAGAAGTGGATGCCATCCAGTAATGCTGATGTGTCATGGGCTCTATTAGGTAAGTGTTTTAGAAGTTTAGAAATGGACGTCATCCAGTAATGCTGATGTGTCATGGGCTCTATTAGGTAAGTGTTTTAGAAGTTTAGAAGTGGACGTCATCCAGTAATGCTGATATGTCATGGGCTCTATTAGGTAAGTGTTTTAGAAGCTTAGAAGTGGACGTCATCCAGTAATGCTGATGTGTCATGGGCTCTAGTAGGTAAGTGTTTTAGAAATTTAGAAGTGGACGTCATCCAGTAATGCTGATGTGTCATGGGCTCTATTAGGTAAGTGTTTTAGAAGTTTAGAAGTGGACGTCATCCAGTAATGCTGATATTTCATGGGCTCTATTAGGTAAGTGTTTTAGAAGTTTAGAAGTGGACGTCATCCAGTAATGCTGATATGTCATGGGCTCTATTAGGTAAGTGTTTTAGAAGTTTAGAATGGACGTCATCCAGTAATGCTGATGTGTCATGGGCTCTATTAGGTAAGTGTTTTAGAAGCTTAGAAGTGGATGCCATCCAGTAATGCTGATGTGTCATGGGCTCTATTAGGTAAGTGTTTTAGAAGTTTAGAAATGGACGTCATCCAGTAATGCTGATGTGTCATGGGCTCTATTAGGTAAGTGTTTTAGAAGCTTAGAAGTGGACGTCATCCAGTAATGCTGATGTGTCATGGGCTCTATTAGGTAAGTGTTTTAGAAGTTTAGAAGTGGATGCCATCCAGTAATGCTGATGTGTCATGGGCTCTAGTAGGTAAGTGTGTTAGAAATTTAGAAGTGGACGTCATCCAGTAATGCTGATATGAAATGGGCTCTATTAGGTAATTATTTTAGAAGTTTAGAATGGACGTCATCCAGTAATGCTAATGTGTCATGGGCTCTATTAGGTAAGTGTTTTAGAAGTTTAGAATGGACGTCATCCAGTAATGCTGATGTGTCATGGGCTCTATTAGGTAAGTGTTTTAGAAGTTTAGAATGGACGTCATCCAGTAATGCTGATGTGTCATGGGCTCTATTAGGTAAGTGTTTTAGAAGTTTAGAATGGACGTCATCCAGTAATGCTGATGTGTCATGGGCTCTATTAGGTAAGTGTTTTAGAAGTTTAGAAGTGGATGCCATCCAGTAATGCTGATATGTCATGGGCTCTATTAGGTAAGTGTTTTAGAAGTTTAGAATGGACGTCATCCAGTAATGCTGATGTGTCATGGGCTCTAGTAGGTAAGTGTTTTAGAAGTTTAGAATGGACGTCATCCAGTAATGATGATGTGTCATGGGCTCTATTAGGTAAGTGTTTTAGAAGTTTAGAAGTAGACGTCATCCAGTAATGCTAATGTGTCATGGGCTCTATTAAGAAGGTCTTGTAGTCTTTTGAGCGTGAAGGGTTGCTGGCAATGTTAAGAGTTAGCGGATTTAAAATTGAAAAGAACCTTTTCTTCAAGTTGTTTTACACAGCGGATGTTTTCAGAATAATTCTCCTGTGAGGATTTTTTTTAAGACTGTTTTGACCAATGTATTTGACTTTTCTTGTAAGGTCGTGACAAATTCATTAGATTCTTTAAGCTTGTGATACAGCTATTTTGATTTATCCAACCGGTTTCCCGCTAGCAGTGTTAGGTTTATTAATTGTCACACTGTCACATTGATTTGTGTTACCTCTTTCATTCTCAGTTTGTGTGTCTGCTCTCGTAGGTATGGCAGGCGACAGGACTGTAAACATGGTCTCGGTCTGAGTGCAGTTAATGTCCGTCTGGGTACATCTGGGTACATACATATTTTGTGGAAAGTTTCTTCTCCGCTCTAGCTGCGTTCGCGTATGATTTGCCTACAGTGTGAAGAGGAGTTGTGACTTCCACAAACGGTCTGGCCTTATGTACTTCCACTAAGAGGCATTTCTGGGGTAGGAGAAGTGGTCACCCTGGCAATTCAAACACAAGATTTTATCCTTGCATGATGACCCATCGCGGCCCTCATGCAAACATCTGTTTTTCTCTTACAGACAACTTTTTGTTGACTATGTTGATGGCAGTTAAAGCCCTGTAAGGTATTAGGGATGAAAGGGTCCACTCTGATGTTTAAGAACCTGGCATTGAATGATGCAGGCAAACTGGCTCAGTCGAACGTCAATATGTACGTGTTGCTGAGTATCAACTTGCCGTTTTGGCGAATGTTGGTTCGTTTCATTTTTGAGACATGCTAAGAATTTCCAGCAGCTCAGACATTCTGCAGCCATCTAAATCCCTTGATCACACAACTTATTGACATGAATTCAAAGCACATTATCATAGCTACATTCAATGAGTAATTGACCCGAGCTGAACTTCTTTACACTCTTTGGCTCACCAACCATACCTAGAAGAGCTTTTGCAATTACAAATGGCGAGAGCATTGTTACATCTAGTTGTCGCCGATCCATTCTGTGATGAGAAAACTCGGCCAATTGCCTTGACTCAGAACAGTCTTTTTTCGTCCCAATCATTGATAGAAATTGTTCCTGGCCCATTGTAGACCAGATCTCCCACTATTGGTTGCTTGTTTTGTGTGTTTCCCCATAATGGAAGAAAATTATTTCATCACCAGTGCTTCCCACCGGCTTCGGAACCCAACAACTGCGACGGAGATATACGTTAATTTATTGCGTTTCTCATGTCAGGGCAACACAGGGTGGTATACTCGAGGAAAGCAGAATGCTTACTCGATTGACCCTTGCCACCGCTCTCAGAGTCCATGTCCTTTGTAAGGTTCCAAGCATAAAAGTATACGTTTCCTGAATCACAATAATGACTTTTAAAAGTTTGGAGATCAGTAAATATCTATCATTGGCATTGCCTATGAAGCTTGGCGTGACAATCTGATTCAACAGACCAGGCACTTCTGACCACCAGTCTGGCTGAAGCTGAAGCCAACGTAATCGTTTGCATTGGAGTGGCAACAACTTACCTCTCGGCTGCTTCACTATCAGGATTCTCCACCGACACAGACACGGCAAATAGGTTGCCTTCATTAGTAGCCTGTTACGACATGCAGGAGGACACATCGGAGCCTATTCAGCGTCCTCAAACTCAAAGAGGTTACAGGAGGAAAAATATCTTACATGTGGTTTCAATTTTTGATCAAGAATTAAACACGCTGAACCCGAAAATTTTATAAACTACTTATTTTACCTCCTTACAGAGAAACATAAACACTGTTCGTTCCTTCCTTTATTTATAGGCAGTAAAAAGATAAAGAAATTCCAATTTCGTATCTGAGCAGTATCAAAATAAATGCAATTATGAGCTTACCATTCAAGAAAAAAACATTTTAATCTAAAATTACGGTCTTTGTTATGCTAAGATGTTTGAAAGTTGTATTGACAACATCTGGAATTCAATATTCTACTAAACTCTTTACATTTCCATTGAGGGAAAAATGTTATGATATTCATCTTTTATTAGAAGACGAAAGTTTTGTGACAAGGCTATTGACTACCATTTTTTATTCTAATAGATAAAATCTCACAATAGCCCAAAAGTGCTAACATGCAGATTAAATACTGTCGTTTGCTACCAGCGGGTCCCACGTACAAGTAACTTGTCATGTCCTTCCTGTTATCGTTTTACATATTCAATATTTAAGTAATCTCAGTATCCTCTTGACGGTTATTATTGAATTAGACAAGTTATTACTTGCCCGAAAAAGGGTGGGTGGGGTGTGTGCTAAATACAGGCTACTTCTCATGTGGTCAAATTGGCAGACGCCATATGCTCAAGAATACGTTACTCCAAAAGCCTACCAGGACAGCAGACAAGAATATTGTCATTATCTAGATACTTTTGTTGCCTTTTGAAGTCACGGCAGAGGTGGTCATCATGGTAATGGTTATTAGTCATACACCAGTGGCAGTGGAATCCGATAAACAATCTGATTGGGCTATATTATGTTTTGGGGGGTATAAAGAGAAACACGTGTGTGTATGTTGCTTCATCGTTGTTAATATTACAATTTACAACCTCACAGCATCACAGTCCACTAGCACGTAAATTTATACGTAAATGCCCTTGTCTATGCAAAAGAAGCGGTTAAAAAACATTTGATGAATAAAATAAACACACAAAAGTTAATGAGATAGTTCATTCATTATCAGTCCATAAGGGAGGTTAGGATGTCTTCAATTTAGACTGAAGGACATAGCCGTTCCATAAGTATATCACGCCTTTTCAAGATTCTAAATAATAACGATCTCCTATAAATCACTTTATTTTATCATCTATGACGAGGACTCAGTAAATGGCCTGTACGAAACGAATAAAAAAAATTTTTTCGTTTCAAATGAAGTATTTCTGAACCATAATATAGAAACTTAGCATAGCGATCACATTGAATGGAAGATCCATCATAATTTTCCCTTGTCATATTGATATAGTTATTTTCCACATCAACAGTACCGACGCGAGTGCAATGTGACCAAAATAGTGACAACTGAGATGTTTCAGCATAATGAGTTTTTGTGTCGTTGTATTTCGGCAAATAAACACATGAAGGTTATTTAGTGCTTAGGAAATTGGAGTACAGTGCTTTGCCCTGAGACACACAACGGTAGTTGATCAGGCTGATCAGATTGTATGATTCGAGCCCACATGTTTTCGGTCGCTTGTTCGACACGCTAACCACTGAACTCCCGCGACTCATTTTCAGTATAAGCGTATGAGCTTGTGATCATCAGTTATTTTCACTGAAATTTGGACATCGCAATACTGCAGAGTTCTTCTCGGTATAAGGAACAAAACTGCTTGAATCTGAAGGCATCCAACAATTCCAAAAACTTCATTGCGTTTAATCTTTTGTCCTTGTTCCGAAGTTGACATTAATGCAGAAACATTTTGCTAGAAGTAAATGTTTTAAGGTCACAGGGACACATATTCGCCCTTAATCTGACAATATTTTAGAAATGCATGTCCGCTTTTTTGAAATATTAGTTTTGAATCGAAGAGGAAACTAATAGCAGGTTTTCAAAATGACAGAATCTTGATAGGTAACGTGGATTTTGATAAGCTCTCCAAAGAGTTGATAGTTGACTTCTCCATCTCTTAATTTGAAAATTACAATTCTTGCCACAGAAAAAAGCAACCTTAACTTTAAAACAAATCCCCACTAAAATATGTATTTCTTATGAAATCTGCGTGTAATGCTCATCTTGTCAAATAATCAAATTACAAGCTTATCAAATATTTCTGGGTTTATATCAGCTACATCCATATTATTTCCACTGACACTTGGCAAATATCTAAATTAGGCACAAGAACATCAAGTGCGATTTCAAAACGATAACGTTTTCTTCAAGATAAGGTACCACAATTTGGCTACATTTCACAATATTACGTACTATGGACGGTAAGAAATCTAGAGACTGAATTATGTATATCCGACTACAAAGCATTATGTATATCCGACTACAAAGCATTATGTATATCCGACTATAAAGCATTATGTATATCCGACTATAAAGCATTATGTATATCCGACTACAAAGCATTATGTATATCCGACTATAAAGCATTCAAATAACTGTTCTTATTTAAATGTGACAAACGCATTTCGCCAATTTTTTTTGGTTCGGTTAAGGCATTTGGCGTTGATAGATTTTTATGGTATATAACGAGTTATCCGACTATCTTTGTTTAAAATAATGCTACTCAGATGGAGACTGTGGGTATGTTATGGACCATATTTATGACTTAAAGGTGAGTATCAGTATCAGGGTGTTTATGGGATGATGGAGTATGGGATAAAAAAAGGAAACAAATCTGGAGACGACGAGGGTGGCGATGAATGGGAAGTACTTCATCATCATCTTCTTCTTCTTCTTCTACTACTACTACTTATACGACTGCAATTACCACTGTTGATAATGACAATGATGACAGTGATATACATTTTAGGGGAATTCGGGGCGGGCGGGGGGGGGGGGCGCAAAGCCGGCACACGCACACCTCTCCCCCAAACGCCGCTCCCCCACAAAAAAAAATGAGCGCGATACAACCTAAACGTTGG
Source organism: Margaritifera margaritifera (assembly GCA_029931535.1). NCBI lineage: Eukaryota > Metazoa > Mollusca > Bivalvia > Unionida > Margaritiferidae > Margaritifera > Margaritifera margaritifera. The sequence continues at coordinate 2,884,982 of JAQPZY010001622.1, forward strand.
AACGTTTCCTAGGGTAAGTTTTCTTTACAGTTAGATGGTTACAATTATGCCCTGGAAACGCTTACAATGCAGAATCTTCTGGGGCCTTTGCCCCCTGGCTGCCGTTGAGAATTCCGTCTCACACAATCCTCTCCTACTTGTTTATTTCTCCCTCTAAACGACATTTACGGATCCGCCACTGAATTCAGCTGTTGTCTTCCAAAATGGTTTGTACCGTAAAAGTCTATTATCCACATAGTCAAAAGTACTTTGCGTTCTAAAGTTATTGCTTTGGTTTCTACCGTAAAAGTCCATTATCCACATAGTCAAAAGTAAAAGTATATTATCAACATAGTCAAAAGTACTTTGCAATCCAAAGTTATTGCTCTGGTTCCTACCGTAAAAGTCTATTATCAATACAGTCAAAAGTATTTTGCGTTCTAAAGTTAATGCTTTGGTTTGTATTGTAAAAGTCTATTATCAATATAGTCAAAAGTAATTTGCGTTCTAAAGTTATTGCTTTGGTTTGTACTGCAAAAGTCTATTATCAACATAGTCAAAAGTACTTTGCGTTCTAAAGTTATTGCTTTGGTTTGTACCGTAAAAGTCTATTATCAATATAGTCAAAAGTACTTTCCGTTCTAAAGTTATTGCTTTCTATACATCCTTCACACTAGAATGTCAGTCGTATTTTTAAATGTGGGTGAATGTACGTAAGGCAAATTGAAACTGAAAAGGACGCTAATGTAATAAAGATTTAGGTCAAGTAGCTGTGAACCTCCCTGCTACTTTGCTTCAATCAATATTGATACAGAAATGAGATTATATTCATCTCTCGATTGCTTCAATCAATATTGATACAGAAATGAGATTATATTCATCTCTCGGTCGGAGACATTACTTTAATATTAACCGCCCTGTTTACAAAAAGATAGAAAATGTGCTTGATTTCGAGCATTTGACTCCAGCCAAGGACTGAATTAATTTTCTGCCCATAAAAGAGAAGATAGGATCAATCAATTATTTGGATGAGGAAGTTTAATACTATTTGCAATGACAAGCAATCTGGGGGGGGGGGGGTAAAAAAGAAAAAAAAAACGAATACTTGAAACCAACCTATAAATTTGAAAGGCAGTAGAAACCGAAAGGTGAATTTTTGTTAGTTAGCGATCCATGCACATGCTATCTACAGACCATGTTTGTAGAGTCTTTCCTGTTTTTATGTATGATGAGTTTACTAAAATTATTTTGCGGCAAATATATTTGTGTTAGAAGTTTTGAATCAAGTCCGGTACACTTTAATCTCCAAACATTCACAACAAAAAGGTAGGCGTTAACACATCATCGTTATATATGTATGATATACTAATCAATCCTTTTTGCTTGGTTGTCTACGTTACACGCATGCATTCTTAACTTCTGCTAAGTAAATATTTGAAGAGTATATGTTAAAAATTAGTGTAACTCACCCACCCCCGAAAAAAAAATCAGTGAAACCTACACTTATACACTCCGTAAATATTTAAACAGGAATACCGTATACATGTCGACACCTGTCTAACTGAGACATCACATTCATCGCAAGTCTAACTGAAAATTCAGAGAAGTTTTAATGGTCTGATAAAAATGGGACTACCTTCAACTACCTCTTGTTGATGTCAAAGCCTTGACAGTTGTTACAACCCCACAACCACTGAGAATCGCCAAATGATTTATACGAAAATGAAACATTTGAACATATTGAGATGATCTTATCACCAAATGATAAAATTGAGTAGTATCGCCAAATTTCGGTTCTACAATTACACAAAATTGTTTTTGCTTCAAGTCGAATACAGTTTTATGACAAAGGTATCTCGAACGAAGAAGGAACTCTTATAACGTAGACGTGACACTCTGTCAATGTAGTGCATATTATGGCGTGACTCTTATAACGTAGACGTGACGCTCTATCAATGTAGTGCATATTATGGCGTGACTCTTATAACGTAGACGTGACGCTCTATCAATGTAGTGCATATTATGGCGTGACTCTTATAACGTAGACGTGACGCTTTATCAATGTAGTGCATATTATGGCGTGACTCTTATAACGTAGACGTGACACTCTATCAATGTAGTTCATATCATGGCATGACTCTTATAACGTAGACGTGACACTCTATCAATGTAGTGCAATTTATGGCATGACTTTTATAACGTAGACGTGACACTCTGTCAATGTAGTGCATATCATGGCATGACTCTTATAACGTAGACGTGACACTCTATCAATGTAGTTCATATCATAGCATGACTCTTATAACGTAGACACGACACTCTGTCAATGTAGTGCATATCATGGCATGACTCTTATAACGTAGACGTGACACTGTCAATGTAGTGCATATCATGGCATGATTCTTATAACGTAGACGTGACACTCTGTCAATGTAGTGCATATCATGGCATGACTCTTATAACGTAGACGTGACACTCTATCAATGTAGTTCATATCATGGCATGACTCTTATAACGTAGACACGACACTCTGTCAATGTAGTGCATATCATGGCATGACTCTTATAACGTAGACGTGACACTGTCAATGTAGTGCATATCATGGCATGATTCTTATAACGTAGACGTGACACTCTGTCAATGTAGTGCATATCATGGCATGATTCTTATAACGTAGACGTGACACTCTGTCAATGTAGTGCATATCATGGCATGATTCTTATAACGTAGACGTGACACTCTGTCAATGTAGTGCATATAATGGCGTGACTCTTATAACCTAGACGTGACACTCTGTCAATGTAGTGCATATCATGGCATGACTCTTATAACGTAGACATGACACTCTGTCAATGTAGTGCATATCATGGCATGACTCTTATAACGTAGACATGACACTCTGTCAATGTAGTGCATATCATGGCAAGGTTAATAAGCCAAAAACAAACCTCGTTGATTTATAAATGCTGACGCAAATCCAATTAAAAGTGTGGGTCTATATATTTTGTTTCATATTGCCACAATACATACAATAATAGGCATATCATGCATTAGCGGAGCAGTGTTCCCGATTTTAATGGGGGCCTTATCTTTTATAGTTGACATATGCATCGGTTCTAAAAAATATATATATGATAGCAAACTCGGATAGAAAGCTCGAAAAGACAGAAATATAATTAAGCAAATCGCGCTGTTTTGCAGTCTATAGGTCAGAGTTATCTTTACGTTTGCTAAGGGCAATTTTGTTACTGGTGTAATTATGACTAACACTATTGCTGCAATACGTTTGTTACAATATTTCAATATTAGTTGTCCGCTACCTTCCAATGTCTTTAAAGTGGTAATGTATTGATTTATATGATTGGCATCGAATGACATGCTCCATCCTTGCAAATGAAAATCGTATTTATTCCATCTCTGATAATTCATTGGTTATTACCAAATACAAAAAGTTGTTGAATTGGTGATTAACTATTTACAAACACTAAAAACCGCTACAGCTACTACATGTATTTTGTATAATACATAAAACGGTTTTTCAACATTATATCAACTATCCATTTACTTTCTGCAAACCACCATATTCTTTTTTATGTATTTGCGGCAGGCCTCCGGAAGCATTTGTAGCTATCAATATTCAGAATATTACCAAGAAGCACAAGGTAGCTGCTGTCCTGAAGTATTCACGTGGACAAGCGGATGCCACTCAAAAGGGGATTAATATACGGGATGCAAAAAGAGAATTAATTCAGAACCGGATTGTGCTTTTGGCATACGTTGTACATGTTTATTCAGGCCGTATGGTCTTTTGCATTGATTGGTTGGAAACTCGTTTTTTTAAAAAAAAAATTATTTCTGTTATAATCACGGATTGCTATCTGATTCCAATCGATAACACTTTGAAAGTAATTAAAACTTAACAAAGACGATCAATTTTTAAAAAAATTATATAACAGCGTTAAAGAGATTTTGACACGGGTGCACGCATGTGTAAAGATGATATAAACAAGCCGTAAACATTTAATCTGCCACCACAAATGATCAGGTAACAAGTTTTTGTGTTTGTTTCAAATAAGGAAATTTATTAAATTCTGTCTAAGTATGGGAATATTAGAGTCTATAGACACTGCAAACATCTAATGTAGAAAAGAAGCAAAGAAATAAAGCAAAGCACGCTGGAGTCACAAAGACGTCGGAAGATTGTATAGTTTATAAAATTCAATTGTTATATTCACCTCTCCCCCGTTGTCATTATACTGGTAGATACATACAAAGTCAGCTAGCTGACAAAAAATATGCAATTTCTTGCCAAATTTAAAATGAAATAAGCACTATTTGTGGCCACATCCAACCATGATACACAATGAATGAAAATTGCAATACCGGTGCAAACTGCATACAGCATATTTTATAGTCACTTTCTAGTTCATTACTTTGTCATGAGATTTTTCGCCTGAATATGAAAGAACATATCCCGATCGTCCCTCGAAACGCCTCGTTTGTAATACGTACTTCTGTATAACGCATTTATAAATGTACAAAAACTGCAATATCAATCTGGGACTTTCCAAAGATGGACGCGCTTGTCTATGCAGGATTTCAGCATAAGAAAATGTAAATAAAACAAAGTAAGGAAACCCGTCTTGGGAATCACTACTAAGATCAAAGACTGTGTATTTTTTTTTTAACTCACAATTATAATTGTTGTTTTGAGAAAGACTCATTCAACTAGAATAACAAAAGAAGAAAAAAAAATACAATTATAGCAGAATACAATCGATTTTATTATCCTCACGCACCTGTGATCTAAACAGTACTTAATATCAGGATGAAGAATTGATATTTGCCCGTGATTTTCAACCGTAATTTATTTTATGTTTGCGAAAAGTGAGCTCTGATTCCTTCTATTGACCTTCTGAAAGAGCTCAAAGTTCTTAAATATTTATCGAGAAAGATTACACTACATGTCCATCCCATCTATGTATACATCATTCCAACACCTGTTCTTACAGTAGTCGTATTCAATATAGATGGCAAATTAAATGCATACCCTATCATTACCCCTACTATGCTATCAACGTTTAGATTCATGTACTTTGGTCTTTTACATACTTCTTTTGTATTACGTAGTATAAAATGATATCGTATCAACAGTCTTATACGTTTCCGATATTTACTCTGACCTTTTTGATCATTTGAGTGTAATTTGTCAAGATTGTTGCAATATATATATATATATATATCTATATATATACCCTACTACCTCCCTTTTACATGTAGTGCCAGCTTTTTTTAAAAACAATCCAAAAGAAAACATAATGAAGTAGACGTCAGATGATACTATACAGACTATTTGATGACTATTCATGATTTATTATTTCTATGTACTACATTTTACAGAGTTTTAAACTTTTATCCTCTTGAAGCCATATATTTACATTTGTTCATTTTGCGTAATTTAAAAAAAACCCAACCCATTACTATTCAAACATTATAAATCATTTTACCACGAAATCTTACTCATATCTTTTTTTCACCCACGATATACACAGATATCCATTTGGCAATTATGGGAAGATTAAAGTCAACAACTAGAACTAAACTATGCAAGTCAAATTTGGAAAAATCCAGAATGGGCAAAGTATCTCCCATAATAACTATTTCGACATTATAAGATGTGGAAAGTGCCAGGTATACACATGAGTGAGTTCCCGGTAATAAATGTGGTTCGTTTCTATTCTGGTTTAAAAAAAACAAAACAAAGCAAAGGAAAAAAAAATACGCTATTAAAATATTGACTTTGTGCTAAGAAATGTCACTAAAATGACTGCAATACATAGCATCTTTAAAGTTTTATCGTTTAGGCTTATGTATCCCCCATAAAACATTGTAAAAATTGTAAAAATTGTTTCATGAGTCGTTGCAAAAGTGTTTAAGATAACTAAATATCACACATCCTCTAATTCTTTCTTCAACACACTGCCTTTATATCAAAATTTGAATTTTATTCACATTTTAAATGTTTACCCTAAAGTTTCCTCGCAAACCAAGTTTATAGAACTGTCAAAAAACTGTCTACATAATTTACAATCTTAATTCTTGCTCTGATATAAAATAATGTTACAATGTTAAAAAGGAAATGCATATTAAACTATAAGTATCAATAAATAAGGAAGAAAATCAATGCTAAAGGTTATACAAAATAACAATGGGACAAATATGTTTTTCTGTATCTAAGAGGAACGACGCGTTTTGTTCAATGAATTGTTTGAATATTCCTTTTTGTGTACACACCTATTGGATGGTTGCTTTGTAGGGTATTTTTGTCTAATACAACACTTACATCGATATATTTTGTACAGCTTATAAGATGAATATGCTAAGATTTTAACCCCGATCCACGTCATTAAACTAGACAGTTCAAAGGAAGAAACAGGTACCTGACACCTTGAATGAAATTAAATGTAGGAACAACTAATATTTGAGGTTTTAGTTTCTAATTGAAAATAAATTTTAATTTTATATAACTCTTTGCTTCAAAAGAATCCTTCAAAAAATATATACCATCAAGTTGGTTTTATTGAACAATATTAGGGAAGAAAAATTCCTGCAGTTTATATATTTTATTAGTTGGAATAAGCCTTGTAGTGTTTCATCTAAGAAAGCTATGTAACATATTCCAGAAGAAGAAGAACAAGAAGAAGAAGAAATTAAGATGTAGTTACTCGAGGCTTATATTGGGTGTACACATATTCCTTGGGGATGTTCTCGTCGTGGTTTTTGCGATCAAAGAGATAACAAAGTTGTATTCAGGTTTCCTAGGGACATGAAGTGTCTTATATTAGCATGACAGAAGTAATTAGTCTGTAGAAAGATATAATGTCTTTTTTAATAATTATCCCTTTTTAGAACTATCATGGCGCCAAAAATGGCATTTTTCAAATTGGAAATTAAACCATTTTATATCCGCAACACTTGTCAAAGCAAATATAATCTCAAAGTACAAAGTTACATAATTAAGTACCGCAGCTACATAATTTGAGGAAATAAAGAGTAGGCTTCTACGGGATATATGAGTGATAGATTTCAAACAAAATGAGTAAACAAACATATAAAGCCTTGCACATAATACCTTGCTTTAATAAAATAGTATAAGACCTGCTGTCACAATGGTCAGCACCACAAGTAAGGATGACTTGTAATATCACGTGACGGAGAACATGGATGCCGTGTGGTGTGATATTTTTTTGTCAATTATAGACTAAATTTACAACATTCCCTGTTGTTCAGTGTTTTCCTGTACATAAACTGACAGTATGTATGTAATTATGTATGTATGTATGTATGTATGTATGTATGTATGTATGTATGTATGTATGTATGTATGTATGTATGTATGCATGTATGTATGTATGTATGTATGTATGTATGTATGTATGTATGTATGTATGTATGTATGTATGTATGTATGTATGTATGTATGTATGTACGTATGTATGTATGACTTTATTTCCTCTTCAACAGAGATTACAACCATTTCATTTTCGGACGCGGTAGGTGGGGGCCTGGGATTTTCTTTCGAATAAGTATTCTTTTATATTTTACCTTAGGTTAATTTGTTTTTTTCAACTAATACAATGAATTGATATAATTAGTTATTTAAAAAAATACAAATCAGGACAGTAATATCTTTTCAAACTATATGGAGGCTAGAAATTTAAACATTTTTTTAACCAGGCTCCTCTTTCCCCTCCCGTCCATATTAAATAATCGGTCCCTTAGCACGCCATAAATTTACAAGATGTACAAAAAGGTTGCAACTAAGCTTACATACATACATACATACATACATACATACATACATACATACATACATACATACATACATACATACATACATACATACATACATACATACATACATACATACATACATACATACATACATTCGTACGTACGTACGTACGTACGTACGTACGTAAGTATATACACACATATATATATATACATCAGCAATCGGATACAGAAATATATACATGTATTAATACATATATTAATAAGTAAACCATCCTGCCCATTTCTTAGGCGGAGCATGTGTAATTTAGTTAAAATCAATTTAGAGGGTTACATCGTATATAATATAGTATAACAGGTTACGCACTTCCATATTTCAACAAAGAATAATTTTTAATACAAAATTAATGTCTGCGTCTTTTCACAGGCAGATTCCCCTAAGATTCGGATGATTCCCCAGATCATGTGACCACATTCATTCCTCCAGACACGAACCAAGCCACGAATAGGTTGAGGCGAGTTTGTTGCTCGTGACTGCTTTAGGACGCTTATCATCAGCCGAGTTCCAAATGTTGCTTTGACTTATCTCCCTTTGACCAGGTACCGGAAAGAAATGTTACTTTTCCATTATTTAAGTTAGACATTTTCAGCTGACAAATGTTAAGATATATGCCTTAAAAATTAGACATTTTCAGCTGACAAATGTTAAGATATATGCCTTAAAAATTAGACATTTTCAGCTGACAAATGTTAAAATATATGCCTTAAATTAGACATTTTCAGCTGACAAATGTTGTTAGTTAACTGTAGATAAATAAGATCTAAGTGAACACGTGTAAAGGAAGATATACAATATAGCATGATAATATAAATACACAAATGATATAGCCAACCCAGAAAAATAATAGACTGTGGAGTGAATACAATTAAAGTAAATATAATGCTGACATCCCATTTTATATAAAATGAAACATTTGAAACAAATATAAAATACATATACATTTTGTATCTAACTCGTGATACATAATCTAATAATAATAAAATAATATTAATGATAATAATAGTTATTATTATTTTTATTTTTATTGTTGCTGTTGTTGTTGTTGTTGTTGTTGCTGATGTTGTTGTTGCAAAGATAAAATTATATTGTTGTTGATTCAGCCTGTACTCTGCTACATTAGTTTTAGTATTTATGTTTTATCTCCAGTATTTCGTCCCTGTATTCATAAATAAATCATGAAAATTGACAATGCTCTTTCGAACTTCTTTAATACTGTATTTTATTGTGAAAATTAATTTCGTATGACTCTGATTACAAATGCCATTTCCTAAAGATCAGTCACGTCTGTAATCTTTTCAGTCCGATTAGGGACTGTAGCCAACTCTTGATTCAAGATCGTTCTGTTCGCATATTAACATCTTGAGGTTTGAACGTTTCAAGTTTTTATATTGAATTATATATGAGAAACATTTCCGGACTTTAAATACGTGCTAAGACACGCACCGTAATTCGCATCAGATTACCCAATATGCGTGGATATACATCTATAGTTTAATGGAGTTTGATCGAAAAGTTTGCACAATCGCACTACAAGTAAAGTTTAATCATTTGAGGATGTTTGTCTATGTAATAGCACTATTCTATGAGTTTAGTGGACAATGTTCGAGTAGGTATCATTGTAATATTTACCAAAAATCCATGTTCAACTAATACCTAAACATCTTAAAATATATCTTAATACAAATTCCCTAATTCCTCGTTAACAAAAACAATTTTCAGCTATTACGGTCACTTTTTGTCCATAAATCAGGCTTTCATATCAGGGTAGAAAGTAAATGTCACCTTTTCAAAATATTTGTTCCGTTCTACGGTTGAAGTTTCATGGTTTCAAGAATTGATATTAGAAATATTCATTTTGGATACTCAGTAGAGTGGTTGTTTTTATCCATGTCTTTTAACTCTTGTTTCACCCAATCCACGTCAGTTGTGTACCTAACGATAGAGCCTACTCAGGAACTGATGACACCAACTGTGTTATCTGCACTGAGTTTCGAGCCAGATGTTTCTTCAACATCCGAACGTTCTTATTTCATTATTGTTAGTAGTAGTATTAGTATTATTTCCACCAGCACTACTACTACTTCCACATTTAAGCCACTCTTCCTCCCCACCCCACCCCGTCCTAATCATTATCATTATCTCCTCTTCATTCTCCTCATAATCATAATCATCACATGCTTTCAACTACGATGGCGAAGACAAGGGAAAAACGACTGCTGTGTGTGACTCTTTTCTCATCGAAGTCATATCATTTCATTCAGCTCGCTATTGACAATAGCAGTCAATTTGCAAACTAATTTTCTTCAATAGAAACGTTATCTAAAATAGCAATTTATACTAGGGCGGATATCTAACTCAGATATAGAAAACTATTTCCATTCAAAAGCAATCAAACTTCGGAAGCTTTAGACATTTATATAAACACTTGACAACAAAAGGATGTCAGTCTGTAAATAATATTCAATGTGAGTAATAATTTGATGTTTCGGTATTGACTTGTGTCAATTCTGAAGTCTTAATTTTATATCTTATAAGACGTATCGTCTGATGGTAACATTAGCGAAATTTATATGAAACTATTTCATTGTAATTACAGACCAGCACTAAATGATTGAATGTAAAAATGATTCTCTTCAGCATGCAAAAGATTAATTTTTAGCAGTTACATGGTATATTATTATTTTGCCATTGAGGAGAGCTTTTCATGTTTTGCCTTCTTTCATTGTGTCAGAGTTGAACCGATTTTATTTAACTTGGAGGGATCAATATACGGTTAGATATTACACAGGTTGTTTTTATGTCAAACACTGCGCTTGCCACACACACACACACACACACACACACACACACACACACACACACACACACACGTGTGTGTCTGGTTTTAACACAGATATACTCTAGTATAAAACATCGAACAAATTTTCACGCGATTTCATGCAGATATCTTGGTAATATTTCCCGCCAGGCGAGACTAATTTTGCATAATTGTATCTAAACAATGCATGGTTTAAATCGTTGATTTTTATAAAACTTCTTTTAAGCATACCACGTCCATGTGATGAAAACAGTTGTTCTTCATCATCTTAATCGTCGTCAGACGATCATCTGTTTATTCATTTATCATATTGTTTTCATCAAGTTTAGGTAGTTACGTAGTTAGGTCGGTATTCATGTGGAAAGACAGGCACTTTCTTTTAGGTAGGAAGGAAGGTGAAATAACTAGATAGTTAAATAGCTAGATATGCATACACACAGACAAACAGACAGACAGATAGGTAAAAAGAGTTAATTATAGCGAGATAAATGGATTAAGTTAGTAATTGCCCATAAAGTTAGGAAAAGAACAAGTTGTAACCTAAACTCAGTTATTATTCTTAGGATTATAGGACCTGAATGTAATTTTTAATACCTTGATTTCCACTTGTTTTAGACAAGTTTACACTTTCGACATAAGATGTCGGGCAATAGATCCAAACCCATTATTAACAGAAGAAGCACAAATAAAGTAAATCAGTGAATAAATGACACATACGTAAAGCACCAGCTTAATTTTTGTAAATATGCTTATTTTATTGGTAATTGTAAATGCACAGGGGGTTCAATTCAATGTAATCCAGTGTATTTAATTTAAGCAGTTACATACTTGTTGTGATCTTACATTCTTAGGGATATATATATATATATAACACAGTATGTACTATATATCCTAAGACAAATATGTATCAAACGAGTTTTAAAAAGAAAATACCTTTTTAAATAGCTCCATCTATGAAGACCATGAAAACATGAAAAATAATTTGCTTAGCTTCCATCGTCCTAAATATGTAAATATGTTTTATATTAATTACTTAGTATATTCTTTATTAAATACATGGAAAACAAATTATCAGTCATATCTACATTTTTTTAATTCCGATACTTTAATTATGGTACCACATATATTGAATAGAATTCTAAGCGCACACTTTTAACCTTCAGTGCTACATCTTGAACGAAATGATATATTTGATTCATCGTTGCCTACTATTGTCAAAATAAAACTCAATTTAATAGAGAAAACATTCTAACCAGATCACTGTTTCAAGGCCTTTGGCCATGGGTGATTTTAATTATCATCTTATGGTCAATAATATTTTGTAAAAAAAGAGTACAATAGACATAGAAGACATGTTTGCTCCTTTTCATTACAGCTGTCCTTCAACCTTAACCAACAGATTGGCGGTTGTGCATGGAGATCATTGTGTCTGGCTATATGTCGAACTCTTTAAAGAGCAGATGTTCATCCAGTTCACCAAGAAAAGTGCTTAGGGGGATTTGTAGTGTTAGACATCTCTCTTTTCTTCTCTGTTTGATCTCAAATATGTGAGAAACAAACAAACATACTGATAATGAATAACAAAACCAACTAACTCACCAGCTACTTCAGTGGTAAACTGATTAACTAGAACCAGAACAATAAAATAAAATTAAATTAAATAGGGACAGACAAATAAATAAATAAATAAATAAATAAATAAATAAATAAATAAAAAGTATGTTTTCAACCTTTCAACTTAATTAAAAAAAAAAAAACTTTCATAGACTATCGAAAACTACAAGTCAAAAGTACATTTATGTATATATATGTATATGTATATGTATATGTATATGTATATGTATATGTATATGTATATTAAAGAAATGAAAATCATCTTTATGATTGTAACGTTTTCTTCTTTCAGCCTTTCAGCTTGTTGTACTAAGTGTCTGAAAAAAACTTAAACCTTTGAGTATTTGAATTTATTCTTAGTCTTAAAGCTATGTCATTGTACATAATAAATGCCAAATGTTGGTGATTTTAGTTATGTGCTACAGTCACTATACTATATAATAATTCATGCATTTTTCAAGTGGAATCACATGTCTCTAAAGTCACAATACGACATACAACGAGGAAATATTTTGGCTCGGAACAATAAACTAAGTGTATCTCATCCCTTGGGGATGTTTTGATCTATGAAAATTCTATTATGGATATTTACTGAGCTGTAAAGGAACAAATTGAAAATCAGTATTAAGACTTTTATCTGATCAGATCATCAACCAAACTTAATTGACTACAATGACCCGTGGTCAGGGTGGGCATTTAATTGCTTCTATTCATTCAATCCGGTCACATTTCAAAATACAACTGATATTAAAGGTAGACCAACAAACTATTATATATATATATATATATATATATATATATATATATATATATATATATATATATATATATATATATATATAGTAAAAATAAGGAAATAGTTCACGAGTGAAGTAGAAACATTATATTGTCAAGAGTGGCGACGTCACTCATAACAATACAAAATGTTTCCACTTCACGAAGCCACTCGTGACAATACAAAATGATTCCACTTCACGAGTGAAATATTTCCTTATATCTACTAAGATAATCTAGATTTTCTATTTATTATATATTTTTGAAAGCAAAACCCGTCGACTTGCATTAATTTGTTTGTCTCCAATCTCTCCCAGTGCAATTAAGAGCTGCAACGTCGATAAAAAGAAGTTCCGAAATTTTACAATAATTTAGGACAGTGACTTTTACAAATGTAGCTCATACATACAGTGCTTCAAATGATGTTTTTGTTACATTAATGACTGTTTTCATATGAAAATGAAGAGATTTTATTTTCATTAACACATTTCTTGCGTGGAATGATACAGTGAACGTTGTTGGGGCGGGTGTATCTCAAATCATCTCAGAGGGGTCGTATCAGACAGACTTCAGAGCGTAACATCTTTAAATAAAAGATTTCAATGATTGTCAGTTTGCCTATTAGGATTTGGTCCTTTATTTTGGTTATTTCTGCATTCAAACGTGAATTATGTGGCCTTGGTAAGCTTGTTGTCTAGTTCGGAAACAGAGACTGCACTCAAATTTCGAGGGTCACTTAATTTCCATTTGCAATACACATTCATCTTTCTCAGATTTCTCCATCGTTTTATGAGTGTGATGAGAGTTAACATGTCTAAATAAACAATTTTAATATTATATTTAAGCAAAGTTTTCCCCTAAAACTCGTACCGTTGTCCTAGAGTGTAGTAGGTACTGCACGGGCGATATTAAATATATTAGCAACAGGTCGTGTAAGTTCAGTCACTGAATATTTCCCCGATTCATGTGGAAAGCTATTTTTAATTAAGTTATTATTTGAAACCTACTTTTTATTGTTTGCATTTAGTTTTTAGGAATTTTTTTATGGGACCTCCTCGTTGTTTACATAAATGCATAATCTTGACATATTTTAAGATCTGTTCATCCTAATTGGGAAAAGAAAGTAGTTCCAAAAGTGATATCACCAGTGTGGCGATAAAATAGTATCGGACAGTGTGTCGATATAAAATTTCTCCCACTGATACATTTCAGTATCTCATTATGAAATATATAATACAAGTATTACTTCAATGTCACACCTAGTATATACAATTAGGAGTCCATATTTATATAATTATTCAATCCAAGAGGTTATTTACTCGATAGTTATCCCTATGACTTCTTGAAGTTCAGTGATAAATAGAATCATGAAATAGCTTTGTCTTCTTGTTTTCGGATAATTTTATTAAATTAAAAGCATTATTAATTTGAATTAAACTGTCTTCTTAGCTTTATCACAAATAACTCTTAAATTACTGAGGCTGAGACATTTTACATGGATATGGAAATGGTAAAAATAAACCTAATATTTTCGTCTAGACCAGAAACAGGGTTTTAATCCGTATTATATTACTATGGATTGATACAGAAAGATCTCGTCGATTTTATATAATTCCAATAACAAGAAGCAAAATTGTTCTCTGCTTTGCATCAACGCTTAACCTAGATTGTGACCATATTTTTGTCTATCATCCTCTCCCCTTCTTTTTTGCCATTGCAGTCCTCGTCATCATCATCTCAGCTATCATCATTACCACTGGCATCATCTGATCACCGTCATTACATCATACTTATCATTATCATCATTTTTTACTAGTCTTTCTTCTTCTTCTTCTTCAGCACAAAAAAGATGTGCATCCGTCTATTGAATTATCCATTCATTACAATATTTACGCCTAATATCCTTACGCAAATCATTTCTACAGACACATGCATACATACATACATACTGACAAACATTCATTTATATAATTCATACCTATCTACATACCTACCTACCTACCAACCTGTATACGTTTATATATACCTATACCTGGATTCCTGTGCACCTATTTAAGTTAACACTTTACATTGCTGGTTTCATGGAACTTTCTTTCCATCTTTGGCCAAGATCATCAGGCTGTGATATGAACGCATAAAAAGTGCATTTTAAAGTTCATATCTCGATCATGCAATTAACTTTTAATTATCTTTAATCTAACAGTTACTGTAACAGATTGTATTGCAACTCAAAAGTAGCGTGTATGAGTTGTACTTTTTGACATAAATCATCGAAAGTTGTAAGGGACAGAACCAGTTTTAAGGAACGCAAGACGATGATAGTAAGGAAACGATCTGTAATTCTTTTTGTTTTAGAATGGAAGTGAAGTAAACTGTAAAGGGTTCCGTACACAAAGATTAATTCACATATAAAGTGTTTTCAGAATATTCAATAGGTTGTGAAAGTGACAACGACGACGCAAGAATAAATTAAAAATATATTCAGTACATTGTTTTTTTCATATGTCATCGACATTAATTGAACCAAACCACCAATCTTGTTCATGAATAGTTTTGTTAAAGGATCGACATGTAAAAAGTTTTAGAGCTATAAATTACCTCATCTATGGGTGTGTAAATGCTTGGGTTTCCTCGCAGGGACAATAATTTATGTTTCGCTGTTTCCAAACTCATAAAAGTCATTAAAGTATTTTATCCTGATGATTTCATTAGCATTTATCATACCACAATCACAGTTTAAGTGTCAGCGTACACATTCTGCTATTAATGATCATACGATAGAAGAAGGACACGAGATTGAAGAGACAAGGGAGCGCTTTTGTACCCTTGGTACATCCCCACAGCCCAGTCCTCATCCCCCTGGGCATCCTGAGTTTACAGTTAGACGATGATTAGGAATCTATTTTTGATAAGAGTTTGCAATCGAAAAGGCGAGTTCTGAGTTCTGAGATATATCGTTATATAATGAAAATTTCAATTGGACCAAGTCAGTCATTTACGAATTTTATTGCTATGGCGATTTTGATGATTACATATTTTCGAGATGAAATGTTCCTTCAGGCACAATACGTAAAAATCAAATAGGAGATAGGGGTAGAAAATATTTCTGATTGTTTGAATTAAGGAGAGAAAGTATACCTTTTTATACAGCAGTGTACAAATAATTCAAAGTGTTTATCGTGCATATCACGAATAGGACCAAAGTGTTTTGACCTAATTCCATGCTTTGAACAAAAGACTAACAGAATGCGCAGCGATAAATCAATGCCATCATCAAAATGTTAAAAGGAAATTATATCCCGGTAAAAGTTATGCATGGAGGTACTAAGGAAGTATGTCAAGAGCATGGTATAGCGGGATAATGGACAAGAGTTCAAATAATAATAATAATAATAATAATAATAAGAAGAAGAAGAAGAAGAAGAAGAAGAAGAAGAAGACGAAGTTTACCAAAAATACACGTAAAAAGTTACGGAATATTTACTTGGGTAAATATCATCGCAAAAATGCGTACGTCTGATAAACTGATGCCTGGCTGTAGTTATGATAAGATTGCAACAGGAAGGTTAGACTTTTTCATTTAGGCCGAATTCCCCATGAGTTTTCAATTGAAGTATCCAGTATCGTTCCTTACGTGTGGGCTTTATATCGGTCCACCCCAGGTTAGAATCAATTGGTAGCATCTCGACGGACTCGACTGAATGCCCAGTCGAATTGTAATGGTTGGCGAGTTTCGCGTTGATTTTGTTGCGAATGTGGCTTCTGTGGTTATTCATTCGTTTTCTGAAATCAACGGTTTCACCAACATATTGAGTGCCACAGATCTTGCATGATAGAAGACAGATTACATTTTTGGTTCGGCATCCTAACTTCTGATTGATAGTGTAGCTAACCCCTGTCGTCGAACTTCTGAACTATTTGGTCTCGGGCATATGCTTGCAAATTAGGCAACGCTTGTCTTTGCAGCAATATGTGCCTGAATCTTTGATCTTGTTTGAAGTTACCTTGGCACATACCAGATGGTCCTTCAGATTTTTAGGTCTACGGTATGCAGCCATAAGAACTTCTTGAAATATGCCCTTCAGATGCTCGGAGGATTCAGTCTGGTTCCAATGCTTCCGAATTATCGCTTGTAACTTTGGGGCGTCGGGGTGAAAAGTAACCACGAAGAGAACTCGTTTGTTGGTGTTCTTGGTTTTATATTTCATATATATATATATATATATATATATATATATGAGAGAGAGAGAGAGACCTTGGGAATCCGGAGTAATTAAAGGGTTTGGTCGTTAGTTGTATTGGTATCTTTTAATAAAACTGATTTTTTTTTATGTCACAACCGGTATTGTCTGGAAGTTTTTAAATTGTTACTTCCCGTGACGAAGAGCTTGTTTAGCTCGAAAAGTTGGGAAAACTTTTGCATTCGCGCCGTTATAAATTTGTGTGTGTGTGTGTATATATATATATGTATATATAATCGTTTATGGTTTCAAGTAAATGATTTCAAACATGTGAGAAGTCTTAATTTTGTGAGCTTAAACACTACCTGGTAAGAACTACTAAGGCCAGTAGAATAACACCATGTCATTTTGTTTACCAAACTATCATTCCATTTTCACTTCAATGATCGACGAAGACAGGCCAAACATATAGCAATAACAACTTTTGATTTCTATCTTTCCATACGCACCATAATGGTCACTGAGATCTAAATTTATATGTCCTTTGGCAATAACGGACTAACGCATATACTCACTTATATCTCCAGTCCAACAGCATACGGCGCAAACCCAGATCTGTCGTCGCATCATGCGCTGGCAGATCTGAGTCTATGCAGTTTGTTAAGAGTAATCAGTAGAACAAACAGTATAGACCCTGATCGGCCGGCACAATATTGCGACGGCAGATCAGGGTCTATGTTTTTTTCAATTGGACTGGACTTATAAGTGAGTACAGACGGTATGCTAGTGCCACGTTATCTAACTCAAAAGTACTGAAATAAAGCTGATGTCAAAAATGCAAGATAAATTTCATCTTTACTCAGGATGATTACTGCGTAGTATAGGTTTCAAGATCACACCGTATGTAGTGACCTACATTTTCAATCGATAGTTGATGCCTATTTTGTATATGTATATTATGTAATGAAAGAGGGTTTTATATGCTAATGCCTATTTTGTATATGTATATTATGTAATGAAAGAGGGTTTTATATGCTGCAATAGACATTTTCATAACAACGATTCATAACCTTATCGTGATTTGCTATCTTACATATTGCGAGGTTGTGAAATATATTCAACGTTACGAATAATCATAAATTTACTATTAATACTACGTAATTCAATTCCCTTAAGACGTTACAATTTGTTTAATGTATATTTGTTCCGGATAGTGTGCACGTTTCAATTCCGTCAGTCAAAATAATAATCAGGAAACAAAGGTTTTGTCTTATGATTTAAAATCATTAGACAGGATACAAAAAATAAATAAAAATTCGAGCCCTCTGAAGAAATTGTTTTTCTACGTAAACGGTACTTTAATCTTATCACAGTTCTCTCAAATAGTATGCTTCATTTAATACATTTTACAGATTAGAAAGAATGTCAGATAATATCCACCAGTAACGGTGTTTTTGTAACCTGGTTCAACCGGTCCCTTTTAATTTATGTGCAAAATCATGCAAACATACCTTCATAATAAAAGAATATAATTATAATTTTGACGGTAGACAACCAAATAGTTGTAATATATCAAAACGCAAGTTAAATTTATCCCATTGATATGTTCAAAATATAACTCATTTCTTCGTCAAATCAAGAAAACAGTCTATATTGACTTTACCCCATTTGCCAGGTGTCAATTAGTTCATTTTCATGTGCATTAAAAAGATCAATTCAAACATGTTTTAGGGTCAGAAAGTTAAAATAAGGTTAAAAGGCAGTTTCTTTCTTTTCTAAATTGAACGGAGATGGGATACAAAAAGAAATTGTGACCATAAAATGAAATTCTTAACCTATTGTTACCATGCTGTTGTTTACACAAGGAGTTAACTGCCTGTAGTATGGGCCCATATTTGTGTACAAAACTTTGAAATGTAAGGAACATTACTTTGCAATGAATGTAAGAAATAAGAAATATCTGTTAGCCCAGGGGTAGCACAAAAGAAATATTGTGTACACGTTGTAGTTATAATTATGACAATTAAATATTTTTAAAAATTAGAGGAAAATATAATGAATAAATCAGAATTTATTTACATTTTTTAAACCATCTCGCTATATGTATATTTGAATCCCGTTCTTTCGAACTCAAAGAGACCGAGAAAATCAGTACGAGGGATCGAGTTGTTCGAGTGAACGAATATGACCTTTTCCGAGTGAATGTTTTCGATAGTCTAAGATGCAGAATGCATGCTGGAGAGTGAGATGTTTTCGATAGTCTAAGATGCAGAATGCATGCTGGAGAGTGAGAAGAACATTTATATGGCCTTATTATGGATTGTATTCAGCAGTTACGCCGACGGTGTGTGTGTGTGTGTGAGAGAGAGAGAGAGAGAGAGAGACCTGTATTGGGAGCGATAGCTACAGTAGAGGAGAGACAGAACGTAAGTATTGTGTACATAAAAGAACATAAAGTAAAACAAATTCTTTGTATTTACTTATCTTTTAATGCCATCCGTACAAATAGATCTTATGACATAAATCCACACCCATGTCAGCACTCACAAGTCACGTTAATCCAGACATCTGGCATGACTCTTTGAGTTCTTCGCCATACGATTGGCTGGTAAACGTCTCAACAAAAGAGACTAATAAAAAATCCTGTAAAGTCGCTAACTGGTTAATCATCTTTCTCAATAGAAACTCATATAACATAAATACACAGTTGTCATATATTTTTCGTTATGTTTTTGGTTCGATCACATAAAATATATATAGGTATACGGGTTTTCGCTTTTGCACGAAAATATTGCAATTCGTCAGACTGTGATACTAACTCACACAGTACATAAAGCTGCACGATATGCACTCTTGTAGCAATAAGCATGCATTCTTCCACCTTTAAAGTACGTTATAAATGTGTACTTTTATCGCTTATGCACGAATGGTCCTGATGGACTTTGTGGTATAGATAAGATAGTGCATTTTTCAGAGATAAGAAATGTGTTTAAAAAAATAATGACACCTATTGGTAACAATAAATTTTGCAGACCGTTGCCAGACTCTCGGTCGGCGTAGATCTCTAAGAGTCACGCTAGAGTCTGGTTCAAGGAAATTAAACACACACATGGATGTGTTTAGTGAAATGGTTCCATACAAACTACATGAAAATATTTTACGTAAACAATTTTCCTTGCGCAACATACAGTCTTATTAGACATACCGTAGCCTTTGTTATTCGTTTCGCTGAAGAACTTTCGTAAGCACAGTCGCATGGATAGTGGCCGATTGTGTGATGACATGTCTCCCCCGAGTAAAGACTGATTTTAACGGTAAAGTGTCCGGGCTGTTCAATGCTGGAAGAGTAAATGCTATTGATTTTTAATTCAAAGGACTGTGGATTAAGTTCAGGAGTTCGAGGGACCGCTGTTCGACCCATCCAGAGCTTTCTGTTCAATATAAAAATAAAACATATGGGTTTTTAAGGACCAAAACGGCAGTTCGAGATATCGTGGGCGTTAGAGTCAACCGGGTTCAAGACAACGAGATTCTACTGTATGTCACTTAAATAGTTTTCTGTTACAAAGTGTTATTTGTTTTAGATTATCTTTGCAGCAATGTAAATATATAAATCTGATATTTTTTTTAAATTTTAAATGTAACCTACCCATTAATTTAAGACGTTGATTCAGAATTAGACAAATTATTTTATAATAGTTTTTACAGCGTCCTCTGTGCGGAATAGTTTGGGTCATTTTTATGATATCCGCCAGATTTGACAAGTATTCTACAACATATTAATTTCTTGTCTGGAGCAGTGTTAAAATATTAACCTATATCATCATTTTTTTCATTAATTTGTTGTTGCTTGAGCAGATTGTAGATTTAAGAGCTAAACTCGGGTGTACTCAGGTGTACTTGTTTCCAGGTTACAAAGCAACACAAGTAATAGAATCTCTTCTAACTTTCTGTTCAATCAAATCTTGGACGTCTGCTCCTATTCGTTCACTGTTAACCATTCCATTTTTACTTGGTTTCAGCATTTTAAAGTATTCAGCAGTATTTTTAAAAATTTGAATGATAACATACTAGAATGTTATTTGCGTAGAGTGATTTAATAAAGAAGTTGCCGTAATATCAACGAAACATGCATTCATCTTTTATCTTACTGCGTAAAGGCGAAATGAAAATTAGTGGAATGAAGGCTATGAAGATTAGATTGTAGCGTTTTGTTTGTGTTACTTACGCATGTGGTATACGTGGAATCATGTAACAGTAATGAAAGTTTAAGTCTACTTTTTTGCTTCCTATGTCAAATTTATGTCTCTTTTCGTGTTGTGAACATAATCTGTTTCAAAACCTTTTTCTTCATGATATTTATTACATATCGTACCCTGTATAGTATTTTTGCTGAGCCTTGACTGCCCATACAATTCAAAACGTCTGAAAATTACAGGACGAAATTTTAAAAAATAAATAACAAAATAAAGCTTTATTTTAAGTTGAATCATAAGTACAAACTCGGGCATGCACATTTAAAAGTTTTGTAAATTTCACGTTCGAATTTCGATCATTGTTTATATCATATTTATGTATATCTACACAATAATTGGTTTATACAGAAGGGACGGCAAATAACAGGAATTACGCAATCTAATATTATTGAGCATGTATTTTCTGTCGGTGAATAGGTGCATTGGCTAGGGCCAGCACAACGGTTAACCTCGGGTGGCAGCCAATCACATCTTGTCCTTGTGGTATTGAATATACAGAATAACATCTTTGTGGCAATTATTCCGTGCTGCTTGTTTGTGAACTACTGAAAGATAGGGGAAATGTTTTAAGAACACCTTAAAATATTCAGGAAAAATTATACGGGATTATGTCCAAGAATTACTTAAAACTGGGTCGGAAAATGATCATCTGAACATTCAAAATTTGAAGAAAATGTAATTTTATTGCTTGTCAACAGACAGCAAATGGATTATTAGCATAAAACAGTAATAATAAATGGCTAATCGTTAACTGAAACCTTCAGTTTAATTAAATACCTTTGAGTATAAAAAATATTATGAGCTCTTGTTTATTGTAACAAATTAAATAAAGAAACAAAGAAAGAAAGAAGAAAAAGACTAGTGTCATATTTTCTTGTTATACTTCGGATGTCTAATATTTATTCCAGTTAGTATATTTCCGGTCTTTTGCTTACTACAACAACGGTATGTCAGAAGCGTTTCATTTACGAATTATTTTCTTTGTATTCATGTTTTTTATATGAGGTTTACTTAATATGTCTTTTAAGTTACATTTACATAGAAAACGATATATATGATGGAAAATTTTCAGTTACGTTTACATAGAAAGCGATATTTATGATCGAAAATTTTCAGTAGCATTTACATAGAAAGCGATATATATGATGGAAACTTTTCAGTTACATTTACATAGAAAGCGATATATATAAATATGATAGAAAATTTTCAGTTACATTTACACAGAAAGCGATATATATGATGGAACTTTTCAGTTACATCTACATAGAAAGCGATATATATATATATATATATATATATATATATATATATATATATATATGATGGAAACTTTTCAGTTACATTTACATAGAAAGCTATATATATATATGATGGAAAATTTTCAGTTACATTTACATAGAAAGCGATATATATAATGGAAAATTTTCAGTTACATTTACATAGAAAGCGATATATATGATGGAAAATTTTCAGTTACATTTATATAGAAAGCGATATATATGATGGAAAATTTTCAGTTACATTTACATAGAAAGCGATATATATGATGGAAAATTTTCAGTTGCATTTACATAGAAAGCGATATATATGATGGAAAATTGTCAGTTGCATTTACATAGAAAGCGATATATATGATGGAAAATTTTCAGAAACACGAGGCAAATACTATCTTTAGCTTGCCTTAGCCCTTTCGGGATCTACCGACACTTTTTTAAAGCTGAACAACACGGATTAATATCATGCACACAAACAAAAAATGAATAGGGACAAAACAGCTTGGAATACCACACTTTAATGTTGTACTTATGTAACTGTCTAACAAGAAAGAAATGGGACAAAAATAAGCGGTTTGGTTTGGCTTGGTGTTTTACGGCACGTCAACACAAGGAGGTTATTTAGTGTTGAAGCAATTGTAGTAAACTGCCTTGTTACACAATGCAGCCGATCCTGACCGAATTGGTGGTCTGATTCTAACCTGCACCCCTTCTCTCGCGAGTCCGGCACGTTAACCACTGAGCTACCACAGCTGCTCAAAAAAAAAAAAAGGAGAAACTTCATTTGTGAGAATGGAAGATACGATGGTTTTACTGAGATAACTGATAGCTAACGTGCGAATATGATAGTTAACACTGATGACCACCCTACCCTTCAATAACGAAACAATGAACATACAGAAAATCATGAGTTTATATGAGGAAAGATGTGGCGCTCACTGTTTTTAAGTTGAAACTTCCGATTTTGTTCTTGTAAACATGGTTCAGGATCTTGTGAGCTTGCGTATCCTGCAACGTGATTTTATTTTTGTTTGATATTCGTTGAGGAAAAGTATACAAAAATGTACACGGCACGTTGTTTTTAAGCTTTTACAAAATATTTTAGCTATATCAAAGTTGTTACAAGCAATATTCTTGTAATATATGTTGAAAATATTTTGCATCAGACAGTATTTCAAATAGTACGAGTATAAAACATTTAATTATGGAAAGTTAAACAACGCGACACCTTTTCAGAACCTTGGGGTAAATTATAAGGAGATACTATCCAGGTATTGTGGGCTAACAATAAAATGAAATTTTAGTTTAATGACTCATCAATAGAGGCTTTATTGAAAAGCTGTCAAGAAAGCGAAGAGTCATGCACATGCCAATACAATCTACCCGGAGGGCTTCAGACCAATAGGAACTTAAGCTAGCTGACATATACCACTTAATAACTATAGATTTTATTATTTGAAATGTTATTGAGGCACCAAAATTGGCCACAAATTTTAGCTTGCATTAAACCCCCAGTACGAAGTCCTCTAAGAGGATAAAGCTCTTGGTCTTGATATATATATATATATATATATATATATATATATATATATATATATATATATATATATATATATATATATAATGTATAAAAAGTGTGTTCTCGGAGAAATGGAAATGAAGTAAACTTTCTTTTTGAGTGTGAACATATAATGATCTTAAAGACATTTAAAAAAATGAAATCAGTACAAGTAGACATTGCTACATATAGCTATATATATGACAACAAAAGCAATCTCTAATCGTAAAAAAAACTTATAAGAATTTTCTCGATTGTAATCATCCCCCTCTCCGCTCTCTCTCTCTCTCTCTCTCTCTCTCTCTCTCTCTCTCTCTCTCTCTCAATCTCTCTGTCTCTGTCTGTCTGTCTGTCTGTCTGTCTATCTATCTATCTATCTATCTATCTAAAGATATAAACAATAGCAGTAGCTGTACGCATTCTTTACGCGGTGAAAGTTGTTTTGGTAGTAAGATGTGACGTCTGGTTATGGTAATCTTTAGATAAGGTAGTCACACATGATCTTCTTGAACGTGAAAGCTTCATAACTAATTAACGCGTCTCTTGGACGAATGTTTAGAGACTGAGCGCCCCCTCCCCCCCCCCCCCCCTTATGGCTTTAATGTAAGGCAGAAAGCATGTTTGGGAGAGTGTACAGTCTGTCATATTAATGTATTTAAGTGTTTTATATATTCTTTTCTTTTTCAGTCAGTTTATAATTAAAGCATAACAAACTAAAGTTTAGAATGACATAGTGAAAAATGTAAATATGTACATTACAAAAGACATTGTATGATATGATCCAAGAACTACATCTTTGTGAATCATTGAAAAATACTTAGATCAATACATGCAAGCGTGAAGCACAAATACATTATCACTGACCCATACAAGACTGTAATGGCCACCTTAGGACAAGGTGGCTATGACGTAACATGTTTACATCCTGGTTTTTGCCAGAGGAAGAAAAGGTCGATCTTGTTATAGTAGACGCTATGACTGACCGTGTTTCCTTAACGAAGTCAATGCAAATACTAAGAGTGAGTTAATCTTATGCTATGACTGACCGTATTTCATTAAATGCAAATACTGAGAGTAAGTTAATCTTATGCTATGACTGACTGTGCTTCCTTAAAGAAGTCAATGCAAATACTGAGAGTAAGTTAATCTTATGCCATCGAATCATGCCCATAAAATTTCAAACAATCTCAGGCTCTACAATTTCACAAAACAGGAAAATTGCAGATGAGCAGACACAAATTCGTGAATAGGTCTAAGGAAAGGTAAAAAATCTTTCAATTTATTTATTCAATTCATTGTATCTTGCAGATACAAAAGGTGGGAGGGGTAACGATATGTAGGTTAACGTTGTCAGATTTTGATTTAAAAATAAACCTTTGAGTTATATAGTACAACCTAATTAATGGAAATTTTCATTTTGGAAAGATATGGTAAATGTAATAGATCATCGCGCACAATTTGATTACCCGGTAGCCCCTCCCCCCAACACACACACACACACACACACACACACACACACACACACGAAGACAGGTAATTGAATAGATTTGTAGCGTTGTTATTGTTGTGAAAGAATGACTTGTACCTCTGCAAGATACCAGGATGGAAGTTAATGATATCACGACATCTTTTCCTAATGCGTCTAAAGAGTCAAAAACTAAATATAAATATATAATAGATCTAAATAATAATATTAAAATACACCAATAAAAGAGTAGAGTATGGAGTAACGCAACAATTAATTTTTTTATTTATTTAATATTACAGACTAAAAGACTCCCTGAAAGAAATGATAAGATTAAAAGTAATATATAAGAACACATACTATGGTAGATTTACGTGTACATCATTCAGATATCTATATACGTACAAATAACATTTGGCCATTCAGGAATTATAAAGTATGTCTTTCAAAGAGTTTTCAATAGCTGCAATATTGTTAGTCATGTAGCAATGGTGTGTGTTTTTTAATACGAGTTAAAATTACTTTGTGCTCTGTTTAAAAGACGGTGCTTTCTGATGTTAAACGAATGTTTTTGTGCAACAAAGAGAGTTTTGTGTCTAAGATTTCTTCTACGAACAGTACAGGCTATTTACTTACTAAATAATGACAGTTAAAATGACTGTGTATACATTTTTTAACAAAATACAAAGTCAATAGTCTTTCTCCTACTCTCTAAGAGTGGTAATTTAAAATGTCTGCAGATTTGCTCATATGAATAATTGGTAAGATCCATACCTTATTTAAAACACACGAATTTCAAAAACTTTCCTATAACAGTTTCAAAACAGATTGGTGAGGGGACCAACTTTTACAACAGTATTGAAGTCTATACATTACAAAAGATAGATTCAAAGTGCCTATGACGGATATATTTACAAAGTTTTTGCAAATGCGCTTAAAAAAACCCCTCAGCATTTGCATTACTTTGTATATAGTGGCCTTAACGTGGACATTCAAACTGAGGGTACTTATCAGCCATACACCCAGATCTTTCCCGCAACTCTCACCGTTCGGCTTCACACCTCCCACTGAAAACTAAAGCAAATATTTTATTTTATTTTTTCTTATTTGTAAAATTGACCTGACACTTCTTCGCATTCATTTTCAACTGCCATTTCTCACACCACTCATATACTCTGTTTACACTCTTCTTATCGCGAGTATGTCCTATTGATTTGTAAAATTGTTCGTCATCGGCAGATAAAAGACATTTTGAGTGCTCTAAAACCAAACGGGAAGTCATGTATGTACAACAAAAATAATTGGGGCCCCAAAATATACCGCTGAGGCACCCCAAAAATGACCTCACAACAATCTGAACCGTGACCATTTACAGCAACTCTTTGAAATCTGTCACACAAATATGAGAAAAAACAGTGAGGAATATTTCCAATCACAACATATGATAGCAGTTTATGTAAAAGCAGTTTGTGAGACACGAAATACAATGCTTCGGAAAAATCAGTATAAATTGCATAAAATTGTGAATTAGTATAAATTTCTTTTGAAATAAAGTCGGTAAAACTTAGAAAATTGGTTACTGTCAAACGCTTTGGCATAAAACCATCCTCTTCTTTACATATGGTAGGGTTTTAAAAAATTTGAAAAATGTTCATCTACAATTTTTTCAAGCACTTTGGATAGGAGTGGTAATAGTGACACAGGTCTAAAATCTGAAACTAAATTTATACTGTCTTATTTAAAAATTGAAATAACATTGACCTTTTTGAATTCATCAGGAAAGGCACCCGAGTTTATAAACATGTTAAACAGGTTGCGTACAGGTATATGTAATTCATCAGCATGTTTGTAAAAGAATACTAGAGATATTATCAAAACCCCAGGCTTTTTCACATTAAGTTCAATCGAAACTTTGTATACATCATTTCATTTAATGTCTATGTTTTTAAAGGGTAAATGGATAGAAAGCAACCGTGTATATTCGGTAAATAATCTACAGGATTGGAGTTTTTAAAAATAATTGAAAAATTTATTGAACATGTTTGCAACGTCTAAAGAGACTGCAGAAGTAGAAGCTTCATCTGTAAATGTTAAAGGACTGAACCTTCTTGCTTTTTATATTTTACAAAACTCCATTTGTAAATGTTGAAAGGAATGAATCTTCCTGCTTTTTACATTTTACAAAACTCCATCTATAAATGTGAACAATCTTTGTTGCTTTTTTATAGAGATATTTGGGATATAATCTTTGTATTTACTCTTTTAAAGCTTTCTTTAGTTTTCTTTCCTACAGAAACAAAAAACAGGAGGTACTGTTCGGAGTCTTTCACACGTCCACACTTCACACGCTCCTTTCCTCACAATGCACCGATCTGATTGTTATCATATTACACTGGAGAACGTCTCATATTAAGTTTTTCAGTTGGTACATATCCAGTTATAACCAAATTTAAGTTTTCATAAAAATGATCAAAAGCTTCATTTACATTGTCAAATGACTCGAAAGACCAATTTGCACATATTTCATGCAACTAAAATGAGCCTCTTTATAGTTAAAAGCAGTTCCGTCTGTCCCAATTTGATACCACTTTGTTCTCGGGTAAACAAAAAAAAAACTTGTTAGTACCTTATAGTTAGAATCACGTGCACATTCAGTAAAATCTACCTGTACTTGGTCTAGTGATCTTATAATCCAATCCATCACCTTGCCGTTTCTGGTAGAATTACTGTTGAGTTGATGTAAGCTGCGTTTACTCAGCACATTAAAAAATTTGTCACATTTGATAATGTATCGTAAATATGCACACGTATTTAATCCTTATTCATACACGTATTTAATCCTTATTCATACACGTATTTAATCCTTATTCATACACTTTTATAAACTAAGGTATCTTGTTCATCTGTGCGTTCCTAGATGTCTTCTTCATATTTACTTCATCATTCTCTAATTGTAGCTAAGATACGATTATTTATTCTCTCTGGTCTGTTTTCTACTGTACAATCTTTCGAGCTAACCTTTGAATATTTGCAGTGGCTGCGCGAGGGGGGTCGGGGTGGGGCAATTGCCCCAGGCACCGGGCGAGGAGGAGCGCCGTCGAGAGCTTTGTTTCCCACCCCCATCCCCATCTAAGCTCCCTGTTTAGGGCTTCGATGGTAAATGGGTTGGGGGGTTGGAGGTTGGCAACTGACATAAAAACTGTTCTCTGTGGCAAAGTAGGGGCGCCACTAAAGAACGTTGCCCTCCGGGCGCTTCGGTAGAGGCGCCATTAAAGAACATTGCCCCCTGGCGCCTCAAACCCACCCGCCTCCACTGCATATCTGTACATTATTTACATGTGATTTCGCTGTTCTTATGTCTTGTTTGTCACGTATGTATCTGAAAATCTAATTATTGAGGAAATAAGGAATGAATGTATAAAGTCGTATTTATAATGTATATACAAAATAGTACAACAAATGGCATAGGGCATGCCTTGCATGCAGTAAGAGAAATTGATCATATATCAGTGGGATACAAAAAAAGGATATCGCCATTTTGTCCATATCACTTTTGGAAATACTTTCTTTTCCCATTTAGGGAATATATTTCCCTTATGTGTGGTATTAAAACCTTCATTTCCATATTTAGGCTTATTTCATTTCGTCTTCTTCTTCTTCGTCTCCCCACTCTCTCTCTCTCTCTCTCTCTCTCTCTCTCTCTCTCTCTCTCTCTCTCTCTCTGGATGAACAGATCTTCAAATGTGTCAAAGTGTGTAGATCCCCTAGTATACATGTATGTAATCAATGAAGAGGCGCCATCAAGAATACATAAAAACGAACCGCTACCAACAAAAAGGTAGGCTTCAGGTATTAACTTCTTAATTAGTTTTCCTCATGATCATGCAAATTGGCAGTGACTGAACTTACATGACCTGTTGCTTGCTCTTCGATATTCTGTGTCACCCATAGAGTATCGTATACCTATCACACTCAACAGCAAACGGTACACATTTTTAAGAATGTCACCCATAGAGTATCGTATACCTGTTACACTCAACGACAAACGGTACACATTTTTAAGAATGTCACCCATAGAGTATCGTATACCTGTTACACTCAACGACAAACGGTACACATTTTTAAGAATGTCACCCATAGAGTGTCGTATACCTGTTACACTCAACGACAAACGGTACACATTTTTAAGAATGTCACCCATAGAGTGTCGTATACCTGTTACACTCAACGACAAACGGTACACATTTTTAAGAATGTCACCCATAGAGTATCGTATACCTGTTACACTCAACGACAAACGGTACACATTTTTAAGAATGTCACCCATAGAGTGTCGTATACCTGTTACACTCAACGACAAACGGTACACATTTTTAAGAATGTCACCCATAGAGTGTCGTATACCTGTTACACTCAACGACAAACGGTACACATTTTTAAGAAGAAATAACGCTCTTGATTAAATATAGTAATAAATTGTTTAAATAGCAATTTTAACGCTTATCATAATCATAATCATGTCTGAAAGCGATGGAGAAATCAGGCATTGATGGGTGGTAGATTGCAAACCGAAATAAAGTGTTAATCGAAATTTGGGTTCAGCATCCGTTACCCAAATAGCTTGCTAAGATTACACAAAAAAATTACGTTTGAATGCAGAAATAAACAAAATAGAAACAAAAATCCTTAGAGATAAACTCACAATCATTTTAATCTGTTGTTTAATGATGCTACGCTCTGAAGTCTATCAGATACGAGGTGGCCCCGGATGGCCGAGTGATCTAAGGCGCTCGCCTCTACAGATCACTCACACAGCTCATCTCTGTCCACTTGAGTTCGAGTCTCGGCTCGACCAACGTGGGCATGTGAGAAAGCTTGCCAGTAGCTTCCCGTGGGTCGGTGGTTCCTCCCGTTCTGTCATGTTTCTACAGTACACCCACCCCTGCAATATTCACTGTATCACTCC
The DNA here is from genome assembly GCA_029931535.1 of Margaritifera margaritifera. Taxonomy (NCBI): domain Eukaryota; kingdom Metazoa; phylum Mollusca; class Bivalvia; order Unionida; family Margaritiferidae; genus Margaritifera; species Margaritifera margaritifera. The sequence goes on from JAQPZY010001622.1 coordinate 2,915,722, forward strand.
GCGCAAAAAACGTATTAACGTAAAAAAATGACTCTTCATTTTCGTATGAAAACAATAATTAATCTGACAAAATACACAATTTGATATATTATATGTACAAGCTAAATTTGTAAAAAGTCGCTGTCCTAAACATTATCGGAACTTCTTTTTATCGATGTAGTAATGCAGGCCTTAATCAAATTGGCACAGAATGGAGAAAGAAATTCCATGCAAATCGACGATTTTTGCCTTAAAATATGTAACAAAAAGCAAATATAGTTTTTTTATAAGCAGATATAAGGAAATATTTCACTCGTAAAGTGGAAACACTCTGTATTGTCACAAGTATCGAAGTGAAAACAGTATGTATTGTCACGAATGGTGAAATCACTCGTGACAATACAATGTTACCACTTCACTCGTGAAATATTTCCTTATATCTTCTAAACAACGTATATATCCACTATATATTTACGTAATTGTCAATAATCTGATTGTCTGAAAACTGCATCTTTGTCTCACTGTCATATACAAATAGATATTGTTATGACTCTAGGTCTTAAAAATATGTAACAGAAAGATAGTGAAACCAACAATGTAAAATCAAAGTAAAATCAACAAGCAATTTATTTAAAGAGAATTAAAATGAAAATTCAAAAGGCAATTACAATTTGTGAGTTAAATTCCAAATAATCCTAAATGTCCTTATCACAATTCCAAAATAATAGAATGTTCCGAGTGAGTTCCAATAGCCTTGAATATCCTGATGTACCACAAAGATGTTATCCAGAATGTATTTGAATGAGTTCATATAAATACCAAAATCATGTTTTGATCCAAAAGTCAATGAGCACTTTAGTTTTTCAAATGAATATTGTAAATAAATAATTCCTCTCTTATTATATCTGATTTCAACATCACAACTAAACTAGATTCTTTACAGACTGATCTTTTAGAACCCAAATTCTAGAATAGGAATGAATTTGTTTACCAAAATCTGTATATATATATATATATATATATATATATATATATATATATATATATATATATATATATATATATATATATATATATACAAATGTCTACATGATCTATGTCACATCACAATATGAGTAATTCTAGTGGAAAAATACTGGACTACCTGATATATGTCACAAAAGTCTAATTGCTAAATGCCTATGAAAATACAATGTAAACAACTGGTCAAAAGTTAAGTATGTATTTTCAAATAACCATACAACTTACGATAATAGACAAAAGTTAAGTATATAAACATCATACATAACATGATTTGTTATGATATCTAAACCAATATGAAATTCTCACTCTCTCTCACGCGCGCACACACACACACATACAACCACACACTTATAAAACATACACAAAGTGAGAAAAAGACTTCAAGTTATAAGATTTCTTTTTAAGAATAAAGAAAGTATTTAAAAACTTGTGTCAAGTAAGCTGTTAGCAGCTGTGGGAAAAGCCCAGATCAGAGTTGTCCTTTACCACATAACTATATGTTTGTTTTTGTTTGGTTTTTTAGTTTTGTTTTTGGTGGTTTTTACTGCAACTGGACTGCTGGCTTTTTAGACAGGAGGTTACTTAATGCAGGTGTCTCGTCAGGTATGTTTCACTTTATTCCCATTGAAAATACATCGAATTCTTAAAGACTAAAGAAAATACATTATGTTTAGGAAATCTCATTAGTTCCGCTTCTTTTTTCAGTTTTATTATCTTTGTTTCAATTTACCATGTTTGAGCCATTGTGTTTATCTATTCTCTTTAGTGTCTGTATCCATCTCATTTGAAACAGGTAGAGAGATATTTTGTTTTTACTGTCCTTTTCCCTCATCTTTTCTTTTTCGCCTTGGAATCTACCTTTTTATTTGCTTCATTACCTCAAGACAGCTCTCCTTAATTGAGAATTTATTTTTGTTTTAATTGACATCAGGGCTTGATGAGGCAATACTTCTTTTTTCTTTTTTCTGCTTTTCACAAGCATACAGTTTCGTTCCTATATCAGTGTCATTTCCTCCTTGTCTTTCTTGTATTTATTGACTTGTTTTGTTTTTCTATTTTTAGTCTCGTTACTTCTACTTCATATTTTCTTGCACGTTGCGTTCGACACTTTGTTTTCTTATTTGAAACTTAGTATTACATAAATGACTTAGCGTTCAGACCATACTGTTTCCAGAACATCAGTTTCTAAGTCCGCTACATCACAAAACATATGTTTCATCAGTGAGCCCAAGTCATGTGTAGTTTTGTTATAAATTGCTGGCAGGAAAAGGTGTTTTTCACGAACTGGAGGTAGTCAATTTGCCCTTTCAGAATGTCATAGTTGAAGTCTCCTTAAATTCTCAAAGGCATGTGTAGTTTTACAAATGGAATCAGATCAGAAGTCACTGAATTCTGAAATGCTTGCAGACTTCAAGAGATAGATATGTACACTGTTGCCACTTGGAAATGAAATTTTTTTACTAAACGGACATTGTAGCTGCAATAAACGAAAGTTCTTCTGGGTATATCTCTTAATCTCCGTGCCATGGATGTTGTTACGAACATACAAAACTAAAACATGATGTGATATTGTGTTATCTGAGTTGGCTTCACCATCTTTTCTGTACATGTGATATCCCAGTCACTTGATGGTACTGTCATTATATTGGTTCACTAACCATGTTTCTGGTATTCCTATGACGTCTGTGGTCATTAAATTGTGATCTGCTCAAGCATCATCTATATGTGCTTTCAAAGATATTGCATTCAAAGAGGGAGCTTTGATTTTTTCAGGGTTAACTTGGTATAGTGGCAAACACAAATTCATTGCTGCTTCCCGTCACAAGTTTGCCCTTTCACCCTGTACACATATTGGCACAGGTAATTTTCTGTTTATTCAGTGTTAAAATCTGAAGACCATTAATGCTTCTGACACTGCTGAGTGCAACATAAAGCGTGCGAGGAAAACTCTTAGTTCCTTCCATGTCGACAAATTACGTGTTCCAGTGTGAGATTTTGTGAACAATCTTAGCTACAAAAGGTCTCAATGGAAACTAACCTAGAATTACAGTCTTTCTGTGCTGAGACAACTTTTATTGTCCAGTATTTGTGCCCATCTTTTATCAATACTGTATCCTCCGCCCCACCAGAATGTCTGCTAGAAGACAGAAGGATTTGTCGACGATTTCATATATAGGAAGTTCGTATTAATAAAGTATACAGGGAAGGGACAGGCATCATAACCTTTGTCTGGAAACGAAAGAGTGAATGGTGAATGGATGGATGAAGAGACAACGGATGTAAACGTGAATAAAATTGTGACTAACAAAACACAAATAGTCTAACATGTGCATTAAATGTCATAGAGACAGTTTAAACAGCTTTGGAGTTTCACCCCGGAAACTAAAGTGTGGATAATGGATGGACAAATGGATAAAAACGGTAAAAAGATTAAAACTGAAGAATTTGGAATAGCAAAAGACACATTTACACTAGTAGTCTAATATGTGTACCAAGTTTCGTAGATATATCTTTAACGGTTTTGGAATTATGTTCCTGAAACGAAAGTATGATGTGTGGATGGATATGTAAATAGATGAAAAATGTATAAATATTAAATCTGAAGAATTACGAACAGCAAAAGGAACATCAAGAACGCTAGTTCAAAATATGTATACCAAGTTTCATAAAAATATCAAGAACGGTTTGTGAGTTATGCTCCAGAAGCGTAAGTGTGACGGACGGAACCCATTCCTACATCTTAAGCCAACTTCATAGGGCGTGGGATACTAAGTAAATAAATAAACAAATTGTTTTACACATGCTGCTTACAAAATTTCAATAGCTGACCATTAATATCATTAGTCCCGCAAGCACAGCTGCTCAGTATCGGATATGCTCAGCCGCATATCTCCGACGAACTAGAAACTCTCTGGATAAACTGAATTTTTACTGAGCATTCTTCCATTCAGATCGTGGATGTTTAGACATGAAATAATAAACAACACACTTTAGTTAACAATGAGACGTGCATGTTTAGACATGAAATAATAAACAACACACTTTAGTTAACAATGAGACGTGCATGTTTAGACACGAAATAATAAACAACACACTTTAGTTAACAATGAGACGTGCATGTTCAGACATGAAATAATAAACAACACACTTTAGTTAACAATGAGACGTGCATGTTTAGACATGAAATAATAAACAACACACTTTAGTTAACAATGAGACGTGCATGTTTAGACATGAAATAATAAACAACACACTTTAGTTAACAATGAGACATACTTAATACAGTTCTCGAATAAAGCATATAAAAATACCAGTATAGCAGGCCAAAATGTCAGCATATAGAAATACCAATATAGCAGGCCAAAATGTCAGCATATAGAAATACCAGCATAGCAATCCAAAATGTCAGCAATACGACGAATTCACTACTCATATGCTTCCGGCATCTTGGATCTTTGCCGTAGCAAATCATATCATCCCCGACTTGATCACTGTACATATTTAAATTGTCCCAAAGCCCTTGCCCGACTTGATTACTGTACATATTTAAATTGACCCAAAGCCATTACCCGACTTGATTACTGTACATATTTAAATTGACCCAAAGCCCTTGCCCGACTTGATCACTGTACATATTTAAATTGTCCCAAAGCCCTTGCCCGACTTGATCAATGTACATATTTAAATTGTCCCAAAACCCTTGGTCTCAACGTGTACCCATAAAAGATAGAACCTGCGATATAACCGGGACAGTATATCAGTCTCAGGATATGATAACTAAAATAAAGTCAAAACTAGGAAGCTATTGTCATGCTGTCGCTTACCCTTTCTTGGAACCGATTACGTGACATATCTATACTTGTACTAAAACCCTATGGAATTATGAACTGAATAAAAGAAAACAAAGAAACCTGATTTTGTTTGCCTTTTTTTTTTTTTTTTTTTAATTTTTTTTTTTACAAATTTTGTATGTTAATTTACATCCTCGATGGATGGATAGAAGGCTCTATTGTCAAAAAAGTATCGATAATACTCTTGTTCTTAAAACTTACCATCAGAAATCTTTGAAAATAAAGAATATTTTAAATTTGTTTTGGGAATGGAACAAAAAATCTATTAGTCTCGGTGACAATCACTTTATGATGCCCGAACTTGTCAGAAAACTTTAAAATATGGTCGTATTTTAAAGCACGTTTTATTCAAACAGTTGACCAGAGAAGAAGAATGTACATATCAATAAAATAAACACAGAGTTCTTTAATATTGAAGTGGAACATTTACTACCATGATACGGTAATTTAGAAAACTATCAAATGGAAAATATGACTCGATAACTAACTTCCTTTCTTTATAATGTTGCGAATGAAACTCTAAAATATTATATATTGCTTTCTTTAATGGTATACTGTATTAGTATATAATCAGAAAAAAGGAATTTAAAAAAATGCAATTAACTACAATTATCAGATTTGCAAATACAGAAATAATTCTGAATCACAAGTGTCTTTGATTCTTTTTGTTAAAATGCATACAGAGTGGTATTGACCATCATAAATCCCCAAGGGATGGAGCAGTTTTATGTCTGGAATCAAATTATCCATTTAGCTCCTTACATTTCCAAGGAAGAGAAAATGTCTCTATAATAATTCTTTTATTCCAGAACTGGATTCTCCTGACAGACTAAAAGCGAATATTCTCATTCTTATATCCAATATCTCAAGATTATCCCCAAGCAGGAACCACAGAGGTTCAACATTTTTTGTCTTGTGCAAAAGGGTCTCTATATGTCTTTATAGTAATGTTTCTACATTTTCAACAATAATGAGATGACACCGGGCCTCTTGATCGTAATTATTGAATTGGGCAAGTTATTACATGCCCGGACGGAGTGCAATATTAGCAACCTCTTAGATTCTAGACTCGATGAACGCCATCTGCCTCAGAACTCATGTTGGAGATCAGACAAAATAATTGAGCCCCTAAAAGATCTGATTGTTGCTTTTGTGATTACCCGACAGTTTCCCGTACTTGCTGAGGCTATTACTAAAAATATTGTTGGTGACAGTGTCCGTTTAAACCATTAGGATAAATCATCTGATTAATTAATTGCTGATTTACATTTACCATAAGGAATATGCAGAAAGCCTCTTTTTACCATAAGGAATATGCAGAAAGCCCTCTCTTTATCATAAGGAATATGCAGAAAGCCCTCTCTTTACCATAAGGAATATGCAGAAAGCCCTCTCTTTATCATAAGGAATATGCAGGAAGCCGTCTCTTTATCATAAGGAATATGCAGGAAGCCGTCTCTTTACCATAAGGAATATGCAGAAAGCCCTCTCTTTACCATAAGGAATATGCAGAAAGCCCTCTCTTTACCATAAGGAATATGCAGAAAGCCCTCTCGTTACCATAAGGAATATGCAGGAAGCCGTCTCTTTACCATAAGGAATATGCAGAAAGCCCTCTCTTTACCATAAGGAATATGCAGAAAGCCCTCTCTTCCCTCAGATTTAAGGATTCGTAAATAACTCCGAGATATGGATATCAATCTTTTGAGGTTTTGAATGGACAAGGCGATGACCTAACTAACAGTAAAGTCATAAATAGTCATATAACGACTAATAGCTGAATGCATACAAATTTTAGCAGTTTTTCATAGTCCTTTTCGTTGTCACCATTATCTCTTTATCTCTATTAGCATCGTCGGGACAATCACCGATAGTTCCCACTTTCAATACTTGAACATGGTTTAACAATATCTGTTAAATCGCCATCTACGTAACAGTTTGTTTTAGTTTTTAAAAGGAAGAATACACGTTTGATCCATCGCTATCTTTCATCCTGCAAATATCTTCATTTCGCTAACATTAAGGTATAATTAATGAGTTCCACGCTTGACTTCTTTAGACTAATTTGATTTTGTTCCGATATGTTGTCTACTATAGCGCAGTAATGTGCCATGAAAATCCTTTAAGGAGCCATAACAGAGTCAAGTAACAATGCGTTAAATACGATGCAAAACGATGTAACTTTGAACATAATACAAAATAGGAGTTGTTTAAATGTTGTAAAGTAGACATAGCACCGAATCTATGAGATCTACCGTTTAAGATCACACAATGTTTATAAATATATCCGGAAAAGTTGTTTATGTTATCTTCTGTAACACCTAATCATAAAACTAAACGTGTGGCGAGTAATGGCACATATACCCTGCTCTTATGCACCAGTGTCCTAAACCAGTCGGGCATGTGCCGATCTCCAAAAAGAATGGTACAAGGTCGAAGGTAAGCAGTCCATGTGCACAAGAACTCACTCGCTTGGCAAGAGGAATGTAACACTCAGTTCTATGCAAAAACATACTGAATTTATATTTAGAAATGCAAAGTCTATACATCAAATTATAATTATCTATTGACAACTATATATCAAACAGAAAAGAAAGCACTTATCCCTGGATCCCACATTGTATGTATGGATATATGATAATTTGAAAAGTAACCCCTAACCCATTCGGTCATCCGCTCATCTCGAAAAAAGGGTTGAACAAGGTTGAAGGTAAAGACTCGTTATATATATATATATATATATATATATATATATATATATATATATATATATATATTGTTACGACTCTATGGTCTAAGAAAAATGTAACAGAAAGAAAGTGAAAGCAACAAATCAAGTAAAAATCAACAAGCAATTTATTACTAGATAATTAAAATGAAAAATCAAAAAGTCACTTACAGTAATGTGTTTTGAAATCCTAATAATCCAATAAGAATGATTGTTCTAATCACAAGTCCTAAATATAGAATGTTCCGAATTCACGGCTGTGTCCTTGAATGTTATGATGTGCTAATGGTCTCCAAAGTCCTGATGTACTAGAAATCTTGATGTGCTGATGTCAAAATGAAGTATTCCAAAATCTCTGAATAAGTTCACATAAATTCCAAAATCATCAATTAAAAATCCAAAATCCAAAAGTTTGTGAGCACTTTATAATCCAATGAATATTTAAAATAATTCCACTCTTAGAATTTGGAATGAATTTTCACAACTGTAATAGCTCTTTACAAGACTGATGGTAATGTCAAAACTGAAAAAATGTCCACCAAACATGGTATATATAAAGATTGGTCACATGACAGAATGTTCTAGAATATGAGTCATCTTAATGGAATTCTAACTGTAAACAAAATTCAACCTTGACCTTTAAATTAAGAAAACATATTGATCAAAAACAACCTAATTCAAGGACACTAGTTAAACATGTTTTTCCTGATAACATTAAGATTTAAGCAAATATTAAAGTGAAGAAACATTTATAATTTCCCAAAATACCTACAACACCATATAAACATCATACATAACAATATATATATATATATATATATATATATATATATATATATATATATATATATATATATATATATACATACACATACATACATACACATACATACATACATACACATACATACATACATACATACATACATACATACATACATACATACATACATACATACATACATACATACATACATACATACATACATACATACATACTCTTTGAAATTCAAAAATGTGTATATTGAAAGCATATTCAATTAAGTTTATCATTGAAAACCTAGAATGCATACATACATACATACATACATACATACATACATACATACATACATACATACATACATACATACATACATACATACATACATACATACTCTTTGAAATTCAAAAATGTGAATATTGAAAGCATATTCAATGAAGTTTATCATTGAAAACCTAGAATAGCACGCTCTGAATTTGGAAATGATTACATGAATTATGTGAGAATCTTTGAGAACAGTCATAATTGCTCCTCAGTATACTGTCTTATTTACAAACTTTTTCGAAATCATGTATCTAATTTGTTTGTCAGGGTTCAAATTCAACTTCGCTTAAAAAATGCTGTATTTAAATGTGTGAGACAGCTTCATTTTAATTACAGAAGCAACTCAAAGAAATGGTCACGCAACATGACATTTTTATCTGTTTCAACGTTTTAAGTTTAAGTTTCATCTTAAAACAAAACATTAGCAACACCAGTCTCTTTTGTTGTTTGAGCCTGTCGCGTTGAAATGTTGGGCTTCAAAAAAAATCGGCCATGGCTCATCATTGTGCACACATTTGCTTCCGCCTGTTAGATTGCACAACGTGACCTACATGACCAGTCCGCTTGACCTTTTAGCTGAATATTCATGAGACCCTAGCCGATCGCAAAATAGGTTTTGGTGTGCATGAATCTTGCAGGCACAGTATGGATGAATTATGTCGTGCGCTTTCACCATGCACAAACCATGCAAACCACCATCCTTTTCCCTCCAATTTCATCTGTAGTTTCTTCTGTTCTTTAGAATGGACTTGCCACAAGAATTGTTGGTCAACTGGACCAAGAGAAATGTAAAAGATCCAAATATCAATTGTGGATACACACGAACCTTAAAAAAGCCACTTAAAAATCATAGCAATTACGTCGGTATACGCATATTGTGTTCTTTGGATCAGATCGCTGCAATTAACAATTTACAAATCGATCCAATGAAATGGTTAGATCTTGGACCAGAAAGCAAACAATGAAATAAAAACAGGGTTATCAGTTGCAGTTATAGACCTTGCTTGAACCCATGCATAAAAACATGTGTTGAAACATTTTAATTTGCAGTATTGTTCACAGTGGAATTCCAGAATAATTGTGCCATGTTTTTTTTTTTTTTTTTTTTTTTTTTTTTTTTATCGGACGTTTAGTCCAATGCTTAAATGTCATCTATTTTAAGAGATGTTATCTTGTGTGTGGAGGCAAACTGAAGCTGAAAATGATGCAATAAAGAGTTAGATTAAGTAGCTGTGTACATCCTCACTTTTCTGATTACATCGAAATTGATACATAAATGAGATTGCAGACTTTAACTCGATGAGAGATTTTCTTTGTACACCGGTTGCACTAAAACAATACAACATGGAATTTGATTTTCTCTTATATACGGCGGGATACTCGATTATGTTTGTGCCTATAAAAACCGGATCAATTATTTGAAAAGAATACAAAGTTAAGAATTTGCTCTGGCCAACGCAGAGGCCTAATGTAAGTTCGGATACTTGACAACAGGTAAGGAAATTAAAGCGGCTGCATCTAAAATAGTTTGGTACTGAAGATATTTTAATGAAACTTTGTCCAAGTATGGTTAGACGACGTATACATCATGGTTAGACCAAGTATACATCATGGTTAGACCACGTATACATCATGGTTAGACCAAGTATACATCATGGTTAGATCCAGTATACATCATGCATCATGGTTTGTCCAAGTATACATCATGGTTAGACGGTGTGTATGATAGTCGCACAGCCTGCCTCAGGGTTAAGACTACGGCAAGGGTTAATACAATTTCGTGACTCTTATCATTGTCCAGAGTATTTGAACATTTGAACCACTGAAGATATTTTAATAAAACTTTGCCCAAGTATATATCATGACTACTCGGTATGTCACGTACCATAGACACGACCCCTAGCCCCAAGGTCACAGTTACGGCAAAGGAAAATATAATTCTGTTACTTACATTCTGTCCGAGTATATAACATTGAACCATTAAGGATATTTTATAGAAACCTTAATCAGTTATGTATTAAGAATTGAATGTGTGCTATATACCTGAGGTTGAGGTCACGGCAAAGGAAAATATAAATCAGTCATAACTTTTGAACCATGAATATATTTTAATGAAAATTTAGTATATTATATATCATGACTTGATAGTTTCTCTCGTTTTCATAGTCATGCCCCCTGCTTCAAAGTCAAGGTCACAGGAAGTTTAAGTGGCCTTTTCCCTTAATCAAGCTGTCACTTTTAATCCTTCAGATATTTTGATGAAACTTTATCCATATCCACACCTTATCGTACAATAATAAAGTCCCTAGCTAAGACAAGGTCAAATGTAATGAAAAGTTCACGAAAATGGGGCATTTTGTGTCGTTTGCAAAAATCTTGTTTTTAATAGTAATATAAAATACCGATTTAAAGGAAGAGGATGAAACCATTGGTTACTGAACAGTCTGCATTTCAAATTAATCAAGGGTCCCCGGGTGGCCAAGTGGTCTAAGGCGCTCGCCTTTACAAATCACGCACCCATCCACCTCAGTCCGCATGAGTTCGAGCCTTGGCTCGACCAGCGTGGGTATCTGAGAAAGCTTGCCAGTAGCTTCCTGTCAGTCGGTTGTTCTTTCTGGGTTCGTCCCCCACCATACATACTGGCGGCCATGTAATGCGTTGAACCCAACAAAACCAAACCAAACCTTCAAAGTAATCAATCCTTACAACCATGTGGCAGTTATGCATTCAAACATTTTATGATAAAAGGATGTCATTTTCAAAAACATCTGGAATGTCAATTACAATTTCTTTTATTGACTTATGACATGTGTGAATGTCAAATACCGTATCTGATGGACCCTATTGCTTTGTGTAAACATCTCACAAATTTTTCTGAAAATCAATCTAAAATAATTACAGACCAGCCTTCATTGAATGGAAAAAAATGATTCGTGTTAGCATGCAATAGATTCATTAATATAATGATTATGTTACAAGTTATTATTCTAGCACTGAAATTCTAGATTTATATTTTCCTATCTTCTATTGTGATATTCAGATAGAAGATTCTATTTTGTTTCCGACGTAAACGAGATATTATGTTATATATTTGCTTTGTCAGTCAAAAGATTGTACACTATATATATATATATATATATATATATATATATATATATATATATATATATATATATATATAATCTCACTTATTGCAATTTGATTTTTTTGTGTGCTTATTTCTGCTGCAAGAAAATGGGAATGCCCATGCGCCTTTTTAATATACGCTGATTTTCTTTTATTCACTTGTTATCAGATTTTGCAATATTGAATGCTTTCTATTAAGGTGTAATTTCTAGGATTTCCTCCGAGGGGAATGTAAATTAAGGTTCATCGCTTTCTAGCCCATAAAAGTCATGAAAGTATTTTCGTCTGATGACTTCATTAGTATTTATCATACCACAAATACAGTTAAAGTGTCATCTGCAGCATGCTGAAAATAATGATCTTACAACAGTACACAAGATTGAAGCGATAACAATCCGCGCGTGTACCCCGGATACATCCCTTACGACCAGTCCTTTTACCTCAGGGCAGGCTGAGTACAGTTAGAATATGATTACGGCAATATTTTCAATGAAAATTGGGTAATAGAATCAGGAATGGCAAGCTTAAAGACATATACCGTATGTACCCGCGTAAAATATGTATCCAAATGCAAACAACCTAGATCCTGATCTGCTGTCGCATAATGCGCCGGCAGATCAGGGTCTATATTGTTTATTCTACTGCTTAGTCCCTACAAACTGCATAGACCCAGATCTGTCGGCGCATTATGCGACGGCAGATCTGGGTGTATGCAGTTTGCAGTTGGTATTGAATTATACGCGAGTATACACGGTAGTTGCAAAAGAAAGATTCTAGGGACAGATTTTTATTCGTTTTGGTGATTGTAATCATCTGAACTCTTTCTGAGTTAAATTTTCCATTTTCCTTCCAGCTTGATACTTAAAAACAAAGAGGATCTGTCGATAGAAAAAAAGGATCGTGAATTCTCTCATTTAGGGTCCAATTGTATCAGTCTTTTTCTGGTAGCACGCGTTTTCTTTTCTTGACTAAATGTGTCTTTAGCTGACCAGTAGTGGTACTAAAAATAAAACTGTTTACAAAATATTATATTTTCTTTTTTTACCATTTCAGTCCAACAAAGTAGCGATGACAAATTTAAATCTTGCTTACTTGGTAGCCAATCTGTTGCTAAAACGTAGCTTACCATTGAGTTTGGATCATTCTTTTCTGCTGCAATCCTGACTCTATTAAGATAAAATTCCAGCATATTTATAGGACCATGTGAATACATTAGCTTTTGATCTTTTGGAAATACTTTGACACTTTACCGTATTGACGAGAAAATACAAATATCCATGCTCATCTAAAGTGCTAAAACCATACGAGCATATTGAATGAAACGACGACACGCATAATTTTCTCTCTCTCACTATTTGATCTCTCACCCTCGTCTGTCTGTCTCTCTCGCTCAGTCTCTCTTTCTATGTCTTTCTGTCTAGCTCAGTCTGTCTGTCTCTGTCTGTCTGTCTCTCTGTGTGTCTGTCTCTCTCTCTATATATTATATATATATATATATATATATATATATATATATATATATATGTGTGTGTGTGTGTGTGTGTGTGTGTGTGTGTGTTTTCTTACTTACCCTGATGTGAAAAACATATTGTGCAAAAAAGACGAAGTCCTTTGGGCCGCTACACTACTTAGTAAGAACCACTGAGGCTATCGGAATATTTCATTGTTATTTTGCCCTCAACGTGCAATTAAATGTTCACACGTACCTGACAGTTAAAGAGTGGGCATCCATTTTGTAACAACCTTGATTTTTATCTATGTATAATCGAAGGAATCTCGAAATATATAGCCTAAGGTTTTATCGACAATTGGTATCGTCTCGCCACTGATTCTGGTTCGAAATTACTGAAATCAGACAAGCTTCACAAATCTGATAACAATATCATCGTTACCTATGGCTATGTTATGTAGCGTATGTATATTAATCGAAAAGAAAGTGATAACATGCATTCTGAGTGTAATTAAGGTAGACTAACAAATCTGTCCTCATAACGATTTTTTTAAAATTCTGATGGTCGTTATTGGGGGACAGATATTGGTACATAGGGTTCTCTTTGGTTAGGTAGGACAATTCTGGCCTGCAAAATGTCTGGGGCGCATTCACACATGTATCGCTAGAAAATCACACTTATAGCGCACATAAATAAAGGTCAGTCATTTTTCTGTTTATCCACTACTAATTTGACACTAAAATGAGGATTTTACTCATCGTCTACTAGTTTTATTTCCAAGACCCCCAACCCCACTCCCATTATTTTTATTATTATTAGTATTATTATTATTATCATTATTATTAATCCTGTTAAAAATATTGGATATTCTACAGTGTGTAAATCTTTCCCATCACATTCTTTTTGGAAATCTTGAATATAAATATAGATGATTGACAAATTCAGTTTCTTTTCTCCTCCTTCTCATACATATTAGTCAGTCTCCATGTTCAAATACTTTAAGAGTATGAAGAAACAAAACACAAAAACATGCATACAAACAGTTGCATTCTTCCCCATGAAGAAACAAAACACAAACACATGCATGCAAGCAGTTGCATTCTTCCCCACGAAGAAACAAAACACAAACACATGCATGCAAACAGTTGCATTCTTCCCCATGAAGACACAAAACACAAACACATGCATGCAAACAGTTGCATTCTTCCCCATGAAGAAACAAAACACAAACACATGCATGCAAACAGTTGCATTCTTCCCCATGAATAGACAAAACACAAACACATGCATGCAAACAGTTGCATTCTTCCCCATGAAGAAACAAAACACAAACACATGCATGCAAACAGTTGCATTCTTCCCCATCAAGAAACAAACCACAAACACATGCATGCAAACAGATGCATTCTTCCCCATGTGGAGATGGAAATGATTCTAACTTTCTTCACACTAAATTACAACATTTCTGAGAAGATTATCTTTTCCAAAAGATTAATTAACTTCCAACAGTCATTAGTCTTAGTTACTCTCTTTAGATATTACGAAATAGAAATAAATTAGATAGAACAATAGATTTACAAGGCAGATAAATTGAAAGGTGGGTAAGAACAAATACGTACTCCCTATCTAATTTGTGTCGTAATTATACTCTTATCAAGCCAATGAGCATTGATTAGAGTGAAACTCTATTGATGTATATTAAGCCTTGTTTTTAGAGAAACTCTGTCTATCTATCTATCCATAAAACAGGTGCCAACAAGTAAGTTTTTAGTTCCGATGACAATGAAACCATTGTGTGTAAGAAAATGTATACATATCTGTTTTAATAGTAGTTTAGAAGTATGTCATAGGTTTCTGTAGTTGTAGTGGTTTGACATAAACCTGTTGACAACTCGCCATCTGTTACATATGATCATGTAGTTTTCGTAGTTTGACACAAGCCTGTTGACAACTCATCTGTTACATATGACCCTGTATTTTTAGTGGTTGACAACTCGTCATCTGTTACAAATGACCCTGAAATAAAAAATATAATAGACAAAGCTTTTAAAATTATGCAATAAGCACTTTTTGGCAGAGTCATTCAGAGATTGAATGGCTTCTCCTGAACGCTTTAGTCCATGTGCATTGTTTAAAAAAAAAGGTGTCGGGTGTGGTGGAGATTTTGCACTATACATGTCTTATTTGGTAATATTCTAATGCAATCAAGCGTCTGAACAGTAGTCACCAGTGGGTTTGCAAACTGTGCCCTTTAGCCAGATGGTCTTTATACAGGAGGTCAATAACTGGGCTATCCGAGAGATAAAGGATGAAAGGAGTACAAGACTTGGCAAGGAAAAGCTAAAACAATGTAGAATTCTGAGTAAAGAAAGTAGACCATTCGTATGTTTTAGCTTACCTGGTCAAAAGTCGTGTGAAAATATTGTATGGCCATGTGTCTGGTCTGGTTTGCATTGTGCATTGACAGTAATGTGTTCATCGACATTTGACATCTTATTTAAAACTGCAAGGCCAATTTTTGATCAGACTTTTGAGGAAATGTTTCTTAGGACATGGTTATGTTGGATTCCCAAGCAACGAGGTGGAAAACTACTAGGCCAATTTTAATTCGACTTTGCATAAATTGTTTTACAACATGTTCTACCAAAGTTATATTTTGAAGACTTTCACAGGAGCATTTTGGCTTCTATAACAACCAGGAGGAAAATATATTTTCGACAACTCCAAAAAGTTAATAGTGATCAAACGTTAATGGAATATTTCTTAAAACAATTTTTTTTTTTTTTTTTTTTTTTTTTTTTGTTTCTTTCCTAGCAACCCTATGGATTCCAGAGCAACAAATGTAAAATACATTTATGATATCTTATTCAAAACCGTTGGGATAGTTTTTGCAACATTTTGTAGGAATAGTGTTTCTGGGAACACATGCCACAAAAATTATATTTTTGGTTGCTTCATTTGCAATGATTTCATTCAACAGAAACCTGGTGGAACAAGTACTTTATCATCTTCTCAAACACTTTCTGGCAAATTGTAAGAAAACTTTGCAAGAATATTTCATATTATATGTTTTACCAAGTTTTATCAAAGTTGAGTTTCTAGAGGCATTTGAAGCATCTGTTTTGGCTTCCTTAGCAACCAGGTGATAAATAACAAAGTACAACAATTACCTGGTCAATTAGTCTTATACATAGTATTGGCTTGTACAATAGTGAGAACTAGATGATGAATTTCATACATGGGTCTCACATTGATTTTTTATTTTTATGTGATAGAAACCTCTGAACTCTCAACTCATCAAGATGTACAGCCAAAGTCGAAATGGCGAGAACTATCTATGCCTGACTTGGTCTAAATGTCAAAGTGCAGTCAGATAACTGCCATCCATTTACCATGCCTTTTGCACAGTGTTAGATCAGTATTGCATTTGAGCTGAAACAACCTGGCAGATGGATATATGCCAATAAATAAATGTATATTTGCATCACACAAAAGGCACACTAACTTGTAACTGCTAGATATATCTTTACAAAATGTGTCTCCAATGAAATGACAGCATACACCTAAACTATCTACCCTCATTGTTTACCATATGATACTAAATCATAAATTTGGAAAAAAAGCAACAAAACAAACCGTTCTTTGAAACTGACCTAACCATTATAGGTAGATAACATATGTATTTGAACTATTGACAGTGCCATGTTGATGACATTTATAGAGCACAAAAGTCTTGTGACAAAGTGAATTCGATCATTTTGAATGTATAATCATAACATGGAGGTGGTCAGAAATACAGGTTCCCAACCACCCAGTCTGTTATAACTGGACAGGCTAATAAGCATGTTAAAGAGAGTCTAAGAGAAATACAAATAAACACATTAAAAATTTTAATAAAAATTTAAATACTACTACTAATAATAACAACTAGAATTCAGTGTTTGTACAATACGCATTCTATGCTTATCTGTTTTGACCTCTACCCCATACTTGTAGCCACTTGGGCTAAGTGCAACCCCAGGGGCAGATGTCTGTTGGGGATTTGCATTTGTCTTTTCATGCCCAGCAAGTGTATATGTAGTTATAGGGCGGGGATCTCAATAGTTTCCAAGCTATGACACAGGAGCTAAGTCCCTGTGGGTAAGGATGGACCCTGGGGTCATTGTCAGTTGCATGTATATTTTTGTCTTCATGCTCAGTAAGTGTATATATGATTATGGAGTGGTGATTTCAATAGTTTCTGTGTTATGACCTAGGGGCTAAGTTCCTGGGGACATGGAAAGACTCCGGGTGTCCCAGTCTAAAATGTGTTAAAACTTGAATCACTAATTACATATGCCAGTTCTCATATATGTAAGACATACAACTCAGGAGTTATTGGAAATTTGTGTAACCCCTATCAACTAGTCCCATTGTCACGGAAGCGATCACAATTTTAAAAGTGCTGTCACAATTTGAACCCATAAGACTACTGTTCTCACAAGTTTCATTTGTCAAGTTTTAATGGTGTATGGACCGACGGAATTTATCACAATATATGCCTACACTTCTTTGAAAGCGAGGAGATGATGATGATGATGATGATGACTATGCTACTACTAATATTACTACTATACTACTACTACTAATAATAATAATAATAATAATAATAATATTATTATTATTATTATTATTATTATTATTATCCTCATTGTCTTCTTCTCTCATACCCATATAATGAGATAATACATCATAATTAATAATAATTGAGACAAAGCAAATTTGAATACTTTGATATGGTATATGAAGGTAGTGATTACTTTGGATTTTACTCTGTAATTTGAATTCCTTGAGTCGGAAATAAATTGCACTTAATGTCCTTTCTAGAAATGGAAATTTAATAACAAGATATTCTAGTGAGCAAAATGAGGCAATGTTTGGTATCTCTATCATCATCATCATCATCATCATCATCATCATCATCATCATCATCATCATCATCATCATCATCTTCTTCTTCTTCTTCTTCTTCGTTTTGTCTTATATATTTTATTATTATCGTGTATTATCATTATTGCATATGCTAATGGTAAGTATCATTACTATTATTATTATTATTATTATTATTATTATTATTATTATTATTATTATTATTATTAATGCTGTTCTTGTTCAAGCCATCTCAGGGAAATACAAAAAGTTTTTGTAAGAATAATATTAATGCCATTATTCCCCTGAACATCAGTGGCGTTCCCCTGTTGTGTTTTAAACTTGTAATGTAAGTATGTTTTTTTTTACAATATTTATATATACATTGGAAAACATTTAAAAACTATTAACAGGCTCAGTAATAATTTTTTTACAATAATAATAATAATAATTTCTTATTGTTTCAGGAGAATAAACAATCATCATCATCATTATCATTGTTGTTGTTGTTATTATTATTATTATTAGTAGTAGTAGTACAGAATATATATAGATGGAAAACGAAAGAAGTGTTTGTAAGACCAATTCTCTATTATCATCATTGTTGTTGTTCTTCTTCTTACTGTAGTTGTTCTTCCTTATATTATTATTTGTAATATTAGCATTGTTATTGATAGAGTAGTAGTAATTGTTGTTGTTGTAGTAAAATTGTTGTTGCTAAGGATTAGTTCCTTGTCTATGAAAGTAAAACATATACAGGAATTGAATGTGTTGGTAAAAGTAATACTAATGCCATGCCTTTAACACATCAGTGGCGCTCTCCATCTGTCTTGTCAATTCAGTGTCAAAGAAAATTTAGTGTAGCCTTTATCTAGTTCAAAATAATGTCCACAGATCGAAAAACTTGTTTTCCTCAATATATTTAGTTACATAACTTCTCACAATGCGAGACCTCAGTAGATCTGATGGCTAACATGATTCAAAAGATTCAAACGTTACCGAAACATGTGAGTTTGTTGATTGTCTTAAGTCACGTAATGGCAACATCCGCTGTCAATCTCAATCACGGATAAGGAAATTTGATTGGCTCTCCGCTAAATGCAAAAGCCAAAATAGAGTATTTCGAGTAGTAAACAGTCTTGGAAATAAAACTCGTAGAAAGTGAGTAAAATCGTCATTTTAGTGTCAAATTAGTGACGGATGAATAGAAAAAATACTGACCTTTAATCCTGTGCACAATAAGTGTGATTTTCTAGCGATATATGTATGAAAGCGCCCCAGACACTTTGTAAACCTGATTTCACCTACCTCACCAAAGAGAACCCTACGTACCGATATCTGTCCCCAGAAACGACTATCAAAATAAAAAAAAATCGTTAAGGGGGCAGATTTGTCGGTGTATAATTAAAGTAGATCTTGGATTGTTTAATATATAACATTTAATAGCTTAATGTGCTAGTGAAATATTTGTACCAATTATTCTTGAGTGTCTTAGATATTAATTCTAAAAGAACATTGCCCTCGGGCGCCTCAAACCCTCGCGCCGCCACTGTACGGAGTGCCAAAATTAATAAATAAATAAATCATAACACAACAAATAAAATAATAAGAGTCACTAACAAAACACATTTGCATTCTTTAAAAATGTAGATTTTAAATAGATCTACCGTGATTTAATTGATTAAAAATGCATCTCAATGAC
Organism: Margaritifera margaritifera; assembly: GCA_029931535.1. NCBI lineage: Eukaryota > Metazoa > Mollusca > Bivalvia > Unionida > Margaritiferidae > Margaritifera > Margaritifera margaritifera. Next base: position 2,935,577 of record JAQPZY010001622.1, read on the forward strand.
TCAAAAAGGGCTAACGAAACTCAAGAAAAATTTCCATAGCTGACTGTCAATAACATGAAGTTTTCTTCATTCAGTCGCATGCTTGGACTTAAAACAGTGTTAAAATCAATAAAGTAGGCTCCAAGATTCTGAATTTAATATACACTTCAAAGGCCTTTTACTGTGTGGATCATGTATTCTAAACCAAGTGTCATCTGTTACACACTGTATAATGTGCTGTAATTACCATATAATATACAAGTCACTAATTGTCACTCTAGGTAAAGAAAAGCTTACAAAGATATAAAAAATGCGCCAGTTTATGTTCAAAATTTAAATTATTTGCTCTGTGGAACGAAAAACCTATGTATATTAGGCATATGTCAATTAACTGATTTAAAATTTATGTTTGTATGACATAAATGCAATAAAGAGAGTAACCTGAACTAATGTTTAGGGCAAAAGTTTGAATCATTTTGAAATGCAATTTATTTTAATTTCATATTTTCTTCTTTTTTCTTTCTTTCTTTCTTTCTTTCTGATCTTGTAACAGAAAAGGATACAAGATCTTACTGTAGGTTCTGAAATTATAACCATGAAATGAGATCATTAACGTATGGTTACCATGGTTTCATAGAAATCAGGATAAACTGTCTTTTACTAATTGTCCCATATTTTTGTAACCCCCCCCCAAAAAAAAAAAAAAAAAAATAAAAATAATAAATAAATAAAGAAAAAATAAAATTAAAATTTAAAAAAAAAAATTAAAAATTTATGACAGCAGTTTTTTAAAAAAATATCCTGCAATATCTTTTAAAAGTAATCATAGGTATCCCAAAAAGACGTCATTAGGTTCAATGCATATTAAAATGTTGATATCATATATAAACATTTCATTCGATCTCAGTTCTGGAAACAGTTATATTATGTCAAATATTTATTTTTTTACTTGAATTTATGTTTTGTATTGAAAGTAGTTTATCCTTAGAGTCTAAATGCAGTACAAGAGACATACATGTAACTTAGAAATAGCCCAATTATAAGTGTAATACGTAATATCTGTCACTGACAGTTTATGTAGGTAATACGTAATGTCTGTCACGGACAGTTTTTGTAAGGAATAGGTAATGTCTGTCACTGACAGTTTATGTAAGTGATACGTAATGTCTGTAACTGACAGTTTTTGTAAGTACCACGTAATGTCTGTCACTGACAGTTTATGTAAGTAATACGTAATGTCTGTCACTGACAATTTTTGTAAATATTAGGTAATGTCTGTCAATGACAGTTTATGTAAGTGATATGTAATGTCTGTCACTTACAGTTTTTGTAAGTAATACGTAAAGTCTGTCACTGACAGTTTTTTCTTTACTTCGTCCTGTATAGATGAGTTTTTAAAAATATATTTAGGATACGCAAGAGATCGGACAACAATTGTAATGGAGCATATTTATGAAGATATGTCCATGCATTTTGATTGGGGAATTTCAGTTAGGATACGAGGGAGATCGGACAACAATTGTAATGGAGTATATTTATGAAGATATTTCCATGCAATTTGATTGGGGATTTTCAATTAGGATACGGGAGAGATCGGACAACAATTGTAAAGGAGCATATTTATGAAGCTATTTCTATGCATGATGTTAGGGGAATTTCAAATGCCACACTCATAATGACAAATCTGGAACTGTTGACATCACTTAGGTTTTGCATTTAATGCGTTTAGATAAAATAGTCCAATAGGTGTGTAATACCTTCAAGTTTAAGAAAGTACGCAATGCATGAATAAATGTCAATTATTTTGATAATCATTTTTAAAGTTTTCAAGATTTAGCCTAATGTATGAACGATACAAATCTCCGTGTTTTTTAATTAAAATCAAATGATAAAACGTAGAATCTAATTTTGTAATAATCATTGCTGAAAGAACAAATAAAGACTTCCAGATATCTAGATGAATCGACACGACTCATCCTCTCTGGTGTATCGTCGTTGAGAAATATATCTGCTTTTAAGAATCGTTCATTAGATTTCTCTCAAACGCATTTTTATTGCTTTTATATGTGCTTGATTGTTCTGCATTAATGATGAATATTTGCTACTTTTTATAAACTATGTACGCATCTGAAACGAGGTTTTCCTGAATTTGCACGAACGTCGATTATAGGTTGACAAACAAAATCCAGAGCCACTTAACAGTTCCAAAGTTTAAGGTATAAACGCTAAATATTTTAAAGCAAAAGTCGGGGAAAAACACTTTTCTCAACAAAAAGACCGTACTCTATTTTTTGGATATCACGATGTTAACAGAAGAGGTTTGAAAGTAAGTGGCCGATAATATTTGTCATGATCCATTCATTTTATGACCTGATTTTAAAATTCCCTAGTTATCATTTAAATTTGTCCGAATCTGAATACTATAATTATTATGGTTTTAATTAATTTAATTAAATTGTCGATTTACCGTGAAATTAACAAAGAATATATTATATAGTACATACTACATAAAAGTGAAATAAAAATCAGCTAAATGGACACTTTGTAAGATTATAAAACTTCGCTTCGGGATATATCGCTACCTACAATCATTGTGTATGTCAGAGCTTGGGACAGTAATTGCACCGCCTAAAAGAGAAAAAAAAAGAATTAGGTAAGTCAACAGACAGAATTTTGGAAATATAAAACGAACAAAAAAAAAAAAAAAAAAAAAAAAAAGAATATCTACTACTTTATTTCTATTCAGAAGTAATAATACTAAAAATCTGTACACCATTTACTACGGTCCAAGAGGTATGCATTTTTTCCCTACACCAATTACAGTGTCTTTTTGTAAACTCAAGCGCTTGCGATTAAATTTTTGTATTCGAGTTTTCGATAGTTCGGAATTGCGTAAATCGCAGACGAGAGAATTGTTTACACAGGGAATGAGTGGGTCAGTCGAGTAATGCCGACTATTATTTGAGTGATTGATGTGTGAGTTTAACAGTATTTTTTATTTTGAGGCGACTAGAAACAAGATTCTCGATATCAAGCTAGTTTATCTAGACCCTTAGACGTAGCTTTAATGCACATTAGATATAATAAAGGCACAAGGGTCAAAATGAAATCTGAGGGGAAATTATCAAGTCTAAGAATGTATTTCAAAACAAACGACCATAACTACATCATTCGTATCCTGTTATTCTCTTTTTTTCCTGTCAGACCATTTATTTGTGTGCGTTCAAGTGTTGCTTGCTAGGTCTATTTTGTGATTTTGTGTTGCTAAGTAACATATTTAGACTTTTTCTCTTGATGGTATTCATTCTCTCTCTCTCTCTCTCTCTCTCTCTCTCTCTCTCTCTCTCTCTCTCTCTCTCTCTCTCTCTCTCTCTCCAGTAAACAAAATAAAAATTGTCTATTTATGTGAAAGTATTTCATAAACAAATTGTAGCCCTTTTCAAACATATTGTTTATGCCATTAATATGTCTCCGTTGATATAGTACCACTTCCTTTCATTTTGTTCCAGCCTGTTGTATCTTCTGTTGGATGTTTTTTTTTTTTTTGTTAGGTTTCAAGTTGTTCCATATGTTGCTTGTTTACTTTTTTTTGTATTCTATATCCGTTTGAGTTCGACCTCTTTACGAAAGTTCTTTTCGTATCAACCGAAACAAACCAAACCAAAAGAAAACAAAACAAACAAAAGGTCCATCCCACAATCTCTATTTTTGCTTGAAAAAATTTAAAGAACGAGTTGACAAGGACATCATTTTTCCAGAAATTTTATTGCGAAATATAAGTTGTCATTAGCTTTTTATTGTAGGCCAGTCCTCGTCTTCCGGCTGTTGTTGTTCTTTCTGCTGCTGATGATGATGATGTTCTTCCTCTTCTTCTGCTTCCTGTTGCCTCAACAGCTTCTGCACCCTCATCCATCTCGCATTTAGCCGCGGGAATTCCCTCTCCCTTCTCTCTGGCTCCTTCGCCCTTCTCTTCTCCGCAACAGACTCTCTTGATCTTCTTCTATTACTTCTCTGATAAGCCCCTTTGCTGAATTTAAGGAGACCATCTCCCTCTTCAAGTGTCGAAGGTTAGGGTAGACGTCTAACTCATCCACTCAGTCTAGGAGGTGTTGCACTCTGTCCAAGAGAGACATAGCAGTGCTCAGCTTACCTACTTTGCAATGTTGGCTGGCCAGTTTCTTCGTTGTCGACTGCTTACTTAATTTGAATTATAGACGTGTTCGGTCCTTGGACCATGTACGTCTTTTTAAACATGGAATGAGTGCACAACACACTATTCCACGATTTACTGTTTGCAAAGCACACTATTCAACGATTTACTGTGTGCACAGCACACTAATTAATTAGTCGTGTCTGCACGAGGCAAATGAGGAAAAGGACGTACCCGGAGACGCGAAGTGGAAGCGGAAGTGTTTCTGAAACGCCATAAACGTACTTTAGATCAAATTCTACCCAGTTAACTAAGTCGGGCTGTCACTAATAGCCAATTATATGTTAGCCACATATTTAATTGTGACAATCGTAATAGTTAATATTTATTAACATTCTGTTTTCGTGTACGTAATAATTCCAATAATAAACCAATCCGTGAGTACAAGTTACTAGTTTCAATTTAGTATCAAACACATTTTTTGTTCCTAAATTCGTAGTTATATTCCAGATGGTGGATCGTAAACTGTCAAATTTGTAATTTTAATGAGTGTAATCGAAAGGGGTTTCAAAAAATTCAAAAGAAAAACCGCATACAGTCAGAAATTTCAGCGCAGCCGGTCTCTGGTGGCTCTTCCTGTGGGGTGAGTTCGATGGTTTCGACACCGGGTTCTTCTGTCCCTACTTCAGCCATCCTGCTACAGTGCTCTGGTCGTTTCCCTTGGAGGGTGGTTCGATGGACTATATTTAACACCTCGCCTCCTTCTTCCAAGGTTAGTATCCACGCTTGATATTCTTCTTAAGCCCTCCTGCCGCTGTGCCCTCGTGGTAACTCGCTGGTGCTGCTCGTGCTGTTCCAAGTAATGGGCTTTGGTGAGGGAGTAGGTCGACTATATCTACACCGGAAGTGGTTCGTTGTTGCAGCCAGGCCCCAGTTGTCGACTAGCAAAGGCACCGCTTTACATACTTTAAGCGTGGACGTGAAGGTAGACATCAGTAGTTGTAGTACAGAATACAAGTCAAGAGAAATCACGCGTACCTAAAAGAAACTATCCTTCTTTTTTCACACAAACTTATCATCATTGATACTGAGAGACTTATGATACACAAGGATAGGAGAGTTTATATACACACTATATCTACAAACATACTATCACACTGGCGTATGGATTTTAAGTTTACGTTTTGTTGTGGTAGACAATGACACGCACAAACATAAAAACACATAATATATTATCAATGATTGAATAGTATCTCTATTCTAATAGATGTGGATGTCGCTAAAAAGGGCCTTTTGGTTGTTGTCCTGGATAGTTGATCTAATCTTCTATATCCAGGACGACTAGGTTTCATCATTGGCCTCACTATGCAGCAGTGCCGTCTCCTTTTGTAAGAGACAATGAGCCTGAAATCAGCATCATCTGTCTCCATGTCCACTCCTCCTCCTCTTCTTCCTGCTGCTGCTGTTGATCTTTCTATTTCTGGTTCTTCTATTTCCATTCTTTTTTTCCATGTTGATTTCTTTTAACACTTCCTCCTGTTCATGGGCACAAGGGCTTCGTTAAGTTTTGAAATCTTATTGATAGTTGATGAGAAGTCAACGATGGATGGCAAGATTCGGTACGCGGATGTAAAAGAAAACATCCCTTATTTTTAAAAATTTAATGATCGATAGAAAGAATGTGAAAGAGCATGTCCAAATGGAATTTTTGTAAAAAAAACGAGTCAACACCTTTTTTCTAAATCAGCATTTTTTTCCTAATAAGCCTCGTTCACTGAAACATCAACAAAATCAATGAAGAAGGAGGTTTAGGGCTAGTCCCGTCCTCTTCATTTACAAATACCAAACATTAAACATGAACGTATTTACATGGTTGACAACGTTGTGGGGTCAGACTAGACGTCCAGTGATTATCAAGTACAGTGTCACTTTGACACTGATACACACTACCTTTCTGTGCTAAAGAAAATACATAGCTATAATGTTCACAAAATCACCTTTCTATTTTTTCATCGTTTCTGGAGAAATCACGTTCAAAACAAGTCAGTAAATTTTCTAAGGGGAATCCAAGACTGCGTTGATGAAGAAAATACACACAATATTGTCCACACACAATCGAATATGATCCTTGTAATCTCACATACTGAATTAAGTGGATACAGCTTTTTTCTCATAAAGTCGACGATGTCGTCTTCCAGAGGAGGTAATCTATAAGAATCAAAATAGTCCACACCGTGGTTGTAGGGAAAGTAGACGGCTACCCAGTGGGTTCCTGGGCGATGACTGTCGTCCGTCTTGATGACATAGGCTTGAAAGTCTTTAGGTTTTCGATGAGGAAGTTCATTGTATACACACACCACTGGATTTCAAGTCAGAAGGTAATGAAGTTCCCAGGTACTCATTCTTTTCACAGGTAATGATCATTCATGAGTTCACACTTGATTTTTTCCTTGAAAAATTATGTAAAGTAAGTCGATGAACGTGAGTGTACTTTGTTGCAAGAGAGCTTCGATGTGTTTCATTTCCAAAAAAGTTTTATGGAGGTAAGGAATGATCACTCAAGTCTTTATACCACTCTTTCAAAATCTTCTAGTTTGAGATGAGGGTCCAGACACTCTTCCAACTTGTCTTCTGGACTCATTATCTAACATTTGTTGTGTTGTTTCTGACTAGGATGATCGATTTGACAACCATGACAGTGTTCTATGGTCAGTTGTGTGATTCTTTCAGCCAAGTGACGAACAAAACAGGAGGCTAAGTCTTGTTCTTGTTCTGGTCATCTTAGCATCATGACTATTTTTCTCTTCTGTGCCTTCTTCACCTGTGTCTTGTGACCGTTGCTCTGGATAGGAAATATTCTCATCACCTATCTCCTTAGCTTCCATCATTCAGACTGTTGATTTCCAGAGTATTGTCAAACTCTGCATATAAGATGACGTTCAGCTGATTTAGAAAACACGTGAATGAAACAAACAAATATTTGTAACTTCGATTGTACGACGCTAAATGAGAAATATCAGCAAAATCCGCTTGCAATTTTTTGATAATCGATTCTAGTTACTTTGTTTGACTTCTGGAAATTTTGTCGAATGGGTTTGTTTACATCTTGCAGACATAAACAATTAAGTTTGGTTTTACCTGTACGATACAATTTTCGAATTCCCATGTAGCCAGCGACATGAGCAGGATTGTAGTAAATGCTACCTAAAAGTTTATCCATATGGTTGCTGTTGTTGCTCCTCATTAATTAGTCACCCACAGTTCGATACCGCTCTTATGTTGTTCGTGTGGTAATTTGAATTGCGATGCTTAACGAATCCGAAGAGCAATAGGAGTAGAAGTATTCATCGATTCTTTGGTCACTTGTTCTTGATTCATTGTTTCACTTCTGTTCTCCCTTCTTTTTCTTTCTATTGCTGAAGAGGGTGTCGACATCATCTTTTTGACCCAAACTTTCATTTCTTCTCGTCTGGTAGTAGGTGAAGGTGTCAACATGGTTGTCATGGTTGTCATACTAGGAGGAGGACTGCTCTTGCTTCCTTTTCTTCTTCTATCGCTGATGCTGTTTCTGTCATCGTCTTTGTTGCTTTTTGTTTTACGTCGCTTTTCATGACATTCTTGAAATCTGTCAGAGTACATTTAGCCGTCTTGTCTAAGGCTTTATGGTGAAACAGTTGAAGACGTTGCAATAATAGTCCGTAACGTTGTGATTTTTCTGTTTCTGACAACTTTGTTCAATCCAACAACGATTGTAATTCTTGTTGTAAGGGTGATATCTCGGTGAGATTAGAATTAGAAGGTTAGTGAGATGTCCGTTGTTCGTATCAATGATGGAGTTCCGTTCATCATTTGTTAGGAACTAAAGTTAATTTTCGTCCTTCGATAAGATCCAAGGGTACAATTGTGATGTCTATCCATAAAAGTGTGTCCTTTTTATCATCTTCTTTATCGTCTCATCTGTCCTCCTAAACGAGGTTCAGCAATCGACGCTAACAAAGAAGCAGTCACTTTTAACAAAGATCCTATCAGCATTGGTAGAAATCCTCCTCGTTGAACGAGCCTCATTTTTCTTTTAACTGATTGGCATTTTCTTTTTCACCATTTAGCAAAGACGTGACGATGTCGTCCTAATCGCTGTTTCTGTATCTTGGTCAAAGGCACAGTTCCTTTCAAAACGTTCAACCAACATTCACACAAGGTATCGATGACTTTTTAAGGTGCTTTTTGACTGATTTGTTGTCGCATCGGGACATTGGATTTGGTAAGTATTTACAAAACATCCCAATGTTTGGCTCAAAGAGGAGGGAGTCCCTTTTTACTTTTTCTGGAAGGTTTCTTTGGACGATGGTATGAAGTTTGTAAATCTGAAGTGAATCGTATCCAACACTTCCTCTTTTTTCAACTGGAATTTGTCTCCACAGATTGTCGGGACGTCGTATCATCTTAACTTTAGGTACTACTGGTCTTCCCAAAGGACTGAATCATGCTACTGTAGTTCTTCTTTAGACAAATCTAGTAAACTTTGTAACACACCCGTTCTGTCTTGTACTTTGTTTCTCAGGAGAGGCCACTTTTTAGGCTGCAGCAGTAGCTAGAGCAGTAGAAGACGGAGTAGTAGTTTCTTTAGAAATGGGGTTCCCGTTTTTGTCACAAAATTGGGAAACACTGGTCCTAATTTTGGTTTGCAGGCATCATCATTAACGGAGTAGAAGTAGAAGAAAAAGTGGAAAGAGAGACCGAGTGAGGTTTTCTTGAGTACGTGCACGTTTTAGCAGTAGTACCTCTCTTTCTTGAAGAAGACGTTTTCTTTTGGGTTTTCTTCTTCTTCTTAGTGTGTGAACTTGAAGCACTTCTCTTCTTTTTAGTCTGTCTTTTAGGTTATTTGTCTTTTTTAGCTTTGGGATTAGGATTCCATTTTAAAAGTTAACTAATAATGACAACTCCTAAAGGTCCACTTCCAACCGGTTTCAAAATGATTTGTTTCTCGGTCTGAGTATAGATTCTTGGATGAGCCAGCTGTGACAAAGCTGTTTTTTTTTAAGTTTTGTTTGATGCAGAATGTAAATGACGCCTTGCAGTAATTTACGTGCTGTCAAAGCAAACCATCGTAACACTTCTTTGAGATTAGCTTCTAATAAATGTGAACGTAGTTGTGCATCTGTTTCGCAACTGATGGCATACAGTGCACAAATCAATTTATCAGGAGGATGAGATTGAAAGGGAGTCCTGTTGAATGTTGTTATAAAGAAAAGAAGTGAATGATATATTTAGTTTTTTAGACAGACGAAAACGAGGAAGGTGACGTGTAAATGACTGAGCTTTTTTCTTGACACCTATCGTGAAACAAATTCGTACGTAATCTCAAATAATCGAGAGTGGTAGGTTTAAATCGATGAGTAAATACGCATGTGGCGATTGAGTGGCAACAGTTTAACTTGAGATTTTTCTCTTGAACTTTTAAACAGCACCACATAACGTGCATTGCGTTTGATGGTGTGATGCGCTTTACTTTGTTGAAATACATTTTGAGTAATGAAAATAATACTAGCATTACGATGATGTTCTTTGCGAGTAAACCAAATTTTAATTTCTTCTCTTCGTCTTCTCCTAACATGTCATCAAAGATGACGAGATGTGTTTGACTAAATTCAGAACAGATCCCATCGTCTTCGCGAGAAATTCCTTCTACAAACGAAATGGATTCTCCTCGACTTTCTTTCAGTAACGTGTAAGTCGTTTGCCACTCTTTGTAACACTAGACGATACTTATGGAGGAACAATTTTGATTTGTGTTCAATCGCACGCTTGACAAATTCGGTTTTGCCTGAACCGTTAGGTCCAGCAATCAACATGTTAAAGTGATGGCAAAGGTACAGTGCCTTCCAACAATGACGAACTAAATTTTCGTCAATCACTTTGAGAACGGAGGATGCAGCCATAACTTTCAAGTTGTGTTTAGAATTCTAAGATTCCATCAACGACAGACATTTAATATATTTAATATGTTATGGTGTAACATAACAAAACACATTTTAAGAAAACACAAACTTAATTTGTTTCAGCCGCACCCAATGTCTTTGGCATAATAAGCTACCTCTTGTTTCCAAGTGTCGAATCCAATACGTTTCCAGTCACGTGCATCCTTCCAGTCGTAAATCTGTTGGTGTATCCAACTTGCTATACACACTTCTTTGTAAGTATGAAGGGTCAATAAAGTACGACGAATGTCTTCTTCACACGGGGGTACACAAGTCGTATTTATCACTATCTATTCGTAGCACTTTTAACACAATGAGTTTTTCGTGCACAGATAAAGTTTTGGCGGTCATGTCTTTGCATGTAGTGTTCATAAATTTCCACAAAGAATCTTAGTCACTAACACACACCACACGCCGTCCAAAATTCAAAAGAATGGTGTCGTCTTGTGAAATCAGTTTTTGTGAAAGTAGTTGGTAATCCACTGAGTCTTGAACACGGTCATTGACTTCCTTCCATGAAATTTTGCATAACACTGATGACAGAGGTCATGGCATGGTAAGTCTTATAATGTCTTCGCAGTTGATCAATGCCTGACCATTTTAACATTTTCAAAGTAATCAGTCTTCTTGTAACATTTAGATACCAATGATTAAAAAAGTCTATACCGTTTCGGATGCAATTTTTTTTCCGTTTCACTTGAATCTGTACAAAGTGTCTGTAAAAAACGCTCACGCAGTTCCAGTGGTAGATTCTGAATCAGCTCTTCTAAACTAGTCATTCCCAGGAATGTATTTTTTGACGAACTAGTCATACGTTTGCCAAACGGAATCTGGCTAAAGATTTAGAACTAGGTCTTTCCGGGTATTTAGGCCATTTTCCTTTTGAACGTCTGGAATCGACTTTAAAAATTACAATAGCTAGGCAATGCTACGGGAAACGTGTATTCTTCTTTGATTTGTAAATCCCGATAAGCAAATGGTATCCAGCGTAGTTTGTGAGTGCATAGATACGATCATCGCTTTCGATAGTAGAGCGGTACGGTCGTGCTGCATCGCTTATGCTACAGGGTACGGCATCACTCTGGTTGCATGGTACACACCACGCTCGAGTTCATTGAACTTGGAGTCATCATTGGGTCCATCACACTATTGCTGTGTTAAATTCATCATTCTCGGTGAATATTTGTACTCAAAATGATCTCTCTGTCTTGGAACTCTCTCCTTTTTTATGCTGAAGATCGGTACCGAAAGGTAATATGTTGTGATCAGGAAGTCGTACTCGTTTCTGATATACTTTTTCCAAGGGTAGACTGACGATTTGGTGATTTGGCTAACGTACATTTTTGTGAGGTTCCAACGTCGTGACGCGAAAGTCTTGATATTGACCTGACTTTAAGGCTTCTTTAAGACGTCAAAGTTGACAACTTGACTGGAACGAGAGGTCAGTGTCAGTCCTTTTACTTTGCATTTGGTAGAAAGTTCTCCTTTTCTGTATCAGTACTGGAAGCCTTAATGTGTAGGTACACCACTGGCAAAACTGAAAATAGTGTCATCGAGATGTTCATCGGTCCAAGCTTTAAACGTTTGTCTTCAATGTGTTGGTGATAGCTTCCAGGGCGATTTATGTACGTGCAGATATCAGTGTCAAAGTAAAGGACTCGATCTCCTAAAGGTTCCAAGACAGAATACAATTTTCAAGGTGCATTTGGCTGTCACGTAAGCAGCAATGATGACATTACCAAACTCGGCGCGGGGGGGGGGGGGGCAGACTCTGCGACTTCTTCATAATTCACCAAGATTAAATCTTTATGTATGAGTTCCATGTGTTTAATGGGTTTTCATTTATCGTCGATGAGTTGTATGTATCGACTTGAATCTATCAAGTATTCCGTCTTTGGCAATATCGAACGTTGAGCTAATTGTCACCACCAAGAACTCAGCATGACTTTTGCAAACGATTGTCTTCTCTCGTTCTGTTCGACGTGTTCCAAAGTGATGCCTTCTTGGGATAGATACCGTTCTTTGAATTCATCTTTGCCTTCTGGAGTGTGACCCCAAGACGGATTGCCGTTCGATTCTTGCTTCAGTTTCCAATATTCGTTGACGTAGCCTGAAAATAATCCCTGGACTCGAGTCCTCGTTCTGTTGCTATTTTGTTGTGGTAGGAAAGTGTCATATTTCGTATACTTTTAACAAGCTGTGTCCCGATAGAAAGCATTTAACAATTTGACACTCACCCACTTTCCTATCAGGGCTTGTTCTTTGTCATCATGGCGACAAGGCTGGTCTTGATTAGATGTTTCAGCATACGTACGACATAAAGGAAACATCAGTTTTCCCTGGTAATGATGAAGTAAAACAGGATGGTACAAGTTGATCAGTGGCAAAAATTTGTATTGGCGAATGTGTTCCACGTCGATGTGTTCTGTCAAAATTTCAGGATGATTGATGGGGTATCGAACATATTTACACACATAAGGATACACGGAACACACATCGATGTATTTTATTTGCTCTTCTTGAGATTCGTCCACTTCGTAGAACAAGCGTGTTGCATTGGTTCGTCCTCCATTCAAACTTTTGGGTAGATTTAAGGTTCGATATCCACCACATCGTAATCTTTTAATATGTTTGGTCGTACAACTCTTCCATGGTATCCTCTGAAAACGTTTTCAGGTCTCGTTGAGGAAAATAAGTAGGGGATCCATTAATTAAACATCCCTGAAATTCGTAAATCATCTTTGTGTTTCATAAATCCCAACCATCCACGGAAAAGGTTCCAATTTTATTTTTTTCCGCCGTTTCTAGCATGTTGTATCCATCTGTCTTCAGTTTCACACAAGTAATGGATCCAGTGCAAAGCGTTTGCTAAATTATAAACGGTAAACAGAGAGATAGGACTGAGGTGGTATGATGGCTAGTTTGTTTACGTGGATGAACTTCTTTCTGTAGACTAATCCACACGCTTTGGCAATGGTAGAAGCTTCCTTCAAGGGATCGATACTTCCGTGATCCAAATTTAATTGTCGAAATTTTTCACAAAAACGTTATAAAATGTCCACATAGGATCGACAATATTTCATCATTTCTTTCAGTTCTGTTCGCATACCGTCGTGATCGTAGTAGCAAACTTCAGGCAAATGCAGGAGCAGCAGTGTGAATTGGCTTCGGTATTGAAAAACTGTAGAAAATGACCTTTAGCCATTTCTGTCATTCCAAACTCTTTAGGCATTCTACTCAAAGGCATAGCCAAATAACTCATGAAATCTTTAAACTGTACGTTTCCCACTTTCATTTAAATGATTTTGGCTCCGTTCATGATGACTGTTAGAAATTCAGTTTCTTGTTCTGAATAATATTTCAAAAGAATATCGTTCGTAGTATCCTGAGAAATTGTGAGCCATGACTGTAGTGTATCGATGAGAGTTCCCGTAGCGCTGGATTTCCTCTTCGCTCCAAGTGTCGTCGGTGGGGTCTAAAATCCATTCAGCAAAATCAGAAAGAGTACGAGAGCCCCAATATATCTTTTCTCGTCCTCCTGGAATCACGCTATAATTTGGACAGTGATGAAATCAAGGTCCTTGAATGCACTTGTCACAATCACAATGAGCCACACAAAAAATTAGGATTGTGAATTCCAGTTTACTGTGAACATTCAAAGTATAAAAAAGATGAAATACACACGCTTTTTATTATTATTATTCTGATCGTCATTTAATACTTCTTCGAGTTCATTGTCATATCTTTGAATGTAACACTGATGATTTAAGTCGTAATTTTGGTCACAAAAAACGACATGTTTTCTTTTCTGGACAAACGTGTGACTGTTGGTCATTCGTTTCAACAAGATGTCCACAAGTGAGGCATTCTCTTAATAATTTTCAAGCACTTTTCTGTTGTTGGAAATGTTTCATTGCTCGTAACAGTGAATTCTTTCTTTTCCTTCAAGAATGCAAAGGCTGAAAAGTAAACACCCACGACATCTCTTTCCACGATGAATATGGTATTCCCAACTGTAAAATTTTTGGTCACATTTGTCGCAATAGTAACTGTATCCGAGAAATCCTGTGATACTTGTAATAATATCGAAATGATCTTGGTGATGATATATGTGAATGTATTTTCCGTCTGGGAAATCCGGTCCTCGAAATATGAAAGCTCCACGAACGACTTGAGGGCACGCATTCAACGTGTAACAAGGCGCCTAATCGTCCTGAAGTTTTTGCATTTTTGGAACTCACGGTCTCTTTGGAAAAACCAGCTTGTTGCAAAAGGAGTTCTGCTTCTCTCCGTTGTTTAGGCCTGTCCGATTGTCTAATGCTCTCCCATGATCTTTTCCATTATACTGTGTTGTTCTTTTCGGCATGAGTTCAAGCCACGGCGGTGGCACGAGCTAAACACATTTGGTCTTGATGATTGTTAATTGGGATGATATTTCGTTTGGTACTGGGAAATTTATACACCGATAAAACTATGTTTTCCGCTGCCTCTTGGAGTTGAAACGTGTGTCATGTGAAAAGTAGCTTTTCCATTGGTCATGTCAAACTTGGAAGAAGTTAATTCTACAGGAGTGCTAAAATCGATCCAGACAGGAGACTTCAAACTGTCGTGAGTGATGGATAGTCTCAAAGGATCTTCTTCTTTAGCTTGGCATTGTCGTTTCAATTTCTGTAACATTGACTCAAATAAATCCGTAATGAAGACAGCTGCTTTCTTTGCTGGAACTTGAAACTTGAAGTCTTTAAATTTGACCGTGTAAGTGTAAGCCGTTGTTTTACATTTTCTGGAAGTCACGTTTCTGGTAGCTCGAATGCAAAAATAATCTTCAGGGGATACCGAACGACTTTCCTTCTTGGCTGATCTTGACTCTCTAGGTCTTGTAGTGGAGATATATGGTGTAGGCTCAGGATCACCTAAGTCTTCTTCAAAATCGCTAAAATGAACTTCTGCGATCACTTCTTGGGTGATACAGAAAGTCGTTGCCGATTGGCTTCTGGTTTCTCGTTGGAAAGGTTTTATCTTTTCATGTTAATTCAAAATTTGATTTGACTAAGGTACACCCTCTCCCCACATACATAGAGAGACCCCCTCTGTCTAAGAGAATACACTTATTTAGTTTCAATCTGTCACAACAGATTGCGCTTCTGGTCAGAGATTTACAGAGAGTCATTCAAAAATACACTTCCAAGGAGACTTCTCACTGCTCCTCTCAAGATAAAAGTCAAGATACCTACTATGTCTGTCATGAATAAAGAAATAGGGCTCCAGAATGTCCACAATGTCAAAGAAAAGGAACAACTAAGACAGGGGAAAAGAGAAACAAAAGTAAGGATACCTGTTATCAATGTCATGAAAATGGGCATTGGTCTCCAGAGTGTCCCAAGAAAAAAGAGAACAAGGAGAAGGGGCGTTCTTTAGACGCGGCAGGAACAGAAGAAGAACCCATTACAGTAAAGAAATTCAAGAAGGTTTAGAAGTCATGGATGTCTTCGGTGTGGCTAAAGAAGTTTGATACATTTCTCTCAGTTTTTTTTAAACTCAGCTAAAATGTCTTGAACAAAATAACCATTTTGCTTTCATTCTTTTTCTTCTTCTCACTGTTCAAAGTTTTCCTCTGTTCCTCTTCTTGCTTTGTTATTTGTTGTTGTTGTTGTTGTTGTTGTTGTGGGACACTCGTTCTTCTTCTTTCTGACGTTGCAAAAAACTATTTTTTCTGTTTTATTTTTTTTTTTTGCGGGGGGGGGGGGGGGGGGGGAAATCATCATAGACTGGTAATGATGAAGAAAGAGGTGAAGGTGGTACTACAACAGGCAAAAATTCTTGCGAAGAAGATAAGAAATCGCACAAAGCCAACCTGAAGTAATTCTATTCTGGAAGAATACGTGCTACAGCAGCAGTGATGGTCGTTCTATCATACCGGGTATAAGAAGTATCCGCTGCAGGCACATCCCAATACATCGTCTTCAGTTTATGTAGTGAAAGTGACGTCAAGCGTCGGCTGTATTATGATTGGAAGATAGACAATACGCCCTGACTGAATTATGTAACACGCGTTCTGATTGGTGGAACTTTCCAATCCGTTTCGATCCTATCCTAGACTATGTGTCATCTGTTCTCAAGACAACCCGACAAGATGTGGATAAAGGTACAGCTATCAGCCATCATTTGCAGCGTGCTGTTTAATTCAGACTTTTTGTATAAGTCAAGAGACAAATCTATGTAGAAAGGCAAGGATCCCTCAAAAGAGTATTAGTCTATGGACCGGCTGTACGAAGAAGCTTGCGGAGACGAACTGTGAAGCGGTGCTACCTGTATTAACACTCTTTGGTTAACCCACCCCAACGGCCCATTTTAGGGCCACCCAAATCTCTTCGAAAAGAGAGATTTTAGTCAAAATTATTGCCACTATATGTGTTTTATGTTTGCATGTTTGTATATGTCTATGTCTCTGTCTGTTCACAATCAGCTAAGACTTAAAACTCCTTTTATGTGATGATAGTGTGTATATAAACACTACTGTCCTTTGCTTTGTCATGGTGTGATAGTATGTTTTTCTGTATGTAAGTATAAACACTCATACCCTTGCTTGTCTCTGATAGTATGTTTGTGTGATTTCATCCCTCTTCTTTTACATCGTACCCATTTTGTTGGTTAGTAGGTGGTGAGTTTAGCTCGCTACACGCGGCGTGTTCAATAGTAATCAAAGAGTAGGTGTTGGATAGTAATAAAAAAGTCTGTTCGATAGTAATCAAAAAGCGGTGTGTTGGATCGTAATTAAAAAATACAGATGTTGCATAGCATTCAAAAAGTGGGTTTTTTAACATTAGGATTAGGATACGGCTCTCTATCGACCCACCACCACCACCATGTAAACATACGGCGTAATGTAAATTCCCGTACGGCTCCACAGTATTAGGGTCAACAGCTACTAACAATGTATTCAATGTACTCCCGTTTGAGACTAGAGGGTCACCCATGTAAACTTACGGCGAAATGTTAATTCCCGTTGACCCCATAGAACCACATATTACAATATATATATATATATATATATATATATATATATATATATATATATATATATATATATATATATATATATATATATATATCTTGTTTCGCATTTAAACAAATCCCTAGGATTTTTCAAAAATTCTTCTTGCAGGGATGAAAAGGCAAGCTTGAAGAATTGCAAGTATTGTGAAAGTTTGCAATCATGTTTAGGGCTGGTAGTGTAGGATGAAATTTAAGTTTCCATGTAAATAATACCATTAAATATTTAAATGATGGCCAATAAATGCAAGTATATAGGCGATGAAGCATGTATATATACCTATCTACCTACCTATCCATTTACCAACCCGAGTCTACCTTTTGACCAACCTACCCAAAGACAGACAAATATCAGATTGTCACACAAAAATCATATTTTGGTATCTCTATCTCAATGCATAATCTGCTTTGTTTTCAAGAAAAAAGTGATGCAATGAAACCTGCTTAATCCGGCATTTAAGTACTGTGGATTCCCGTCAGTTGCGACCGAAACAAATGCAGTCCCTCTAATTCTTCTGTGACGGATTTGACACTTTGTGTTCTGACTCATTGCCTATTCCTACACAAAACTGTGGTCCCATCATGGCCGGATTATACAGGATCGACTGTATCAGAAATATCGGATTATAATTCCAGATATAAAATCTAGGCCATAGATGTCTTTGAATTTTCATGTCTAGATGAATCAAGAACGATAGTGACCATCAGACAGCCCCTTGGATTTTTTGGCAATATAATGTCTGGAATCAAATTATTAATTAGCTCATTACGTTTCCTTTCGAGGAGCAAATGTCATTCTGCAAATTCTTCTATGCGAGGATTAAATTTTCTTGAGAATTCAATGAGCAAACAGTCTGATGCTCATACCAAGTATCTGTAAATAATCCCAGACGAGGAATCAGGAAGATAAAACGTCTTGTCGCCTGCATCCATTGGGTCTCTTGCAAGAACTTCACTTAAGATGTCCTTCCAATCTTTTTTCTCCGCATTCTCAACAAATATGAGATGGCAGCGCGCCTCTTGACCGTAATTATTGAATTAGACAAGTTATTACATGCCAGGAGCGGGATACACAGATTGAGCGACCTCTCATGTGCTCGAGACGGCGGACGCCATCTGCCCCAGAGTAGATTTCCCATAGAACCCAACTATGAGAGAAGAAAAGAATTTTGCTTTCAAAGATCTAATTGTTACTTTTGTGTTGAACCCAGAAGTGGACATGCTTGCTATGGTAATATTTAAAATATAACTGGCTGTGGTGTCCACTTTCCTGATAGGCCGATGCTAAGCGGAATTTCAACTTACCAAAATCACATAAATATGAAATTGTATGTTCAAAACTCATCCAGACCATATGGCAATAAAGAGGAATAGATATTTTGAAAACGGCCCTTGCCTAAAACAATAAATAATGAAAATACTATTAAAAAATTCAAAACCACGATTATCCCGATTAAACTGGAATAAAATAGTCATGTATACCCTTCTTAATAAGACATTTATTTTAGAAAAGTTCTTCAATTATCTTTTCGGTCCAATAAATAAAAAATATAAGATTTCTACAGAAAATATGATAAATAAAATTGGAAGCCCTAAGAATGTAATATTTACGCTGATACTTTTCTCAGTTACAGCTTTATAGGAAAGTGATATGTTAAATCAAATAATTATACGGTTTTCAGACAAAACTTTACGTAATTAGACCGTATGTATCTTGTATTGACACTAACCTCTCTGTAGTAAATGGCTTTTTGCCGCTACTGACGCGTCCCTCATAGTTTTCCTTCCGATGCAGTAGATCTTTTCTATGCAAAGAGTTCCAATGTAGGACAATGTTGGTTTGCAATGAAATATGTTAAGATTATTCGCCGAGTATTAATCCTTCTTAAGTAACTCTCCAAAATGGTTAGCATATATGTGAAAAGTGAGGGATCGTTTTCATAAGTCAAATCCCCAGCTTTGTTTGTGTGAAATGCTACTACAACAAAGAAGACTTCCGAAGAGGATATATCATATCTAATATAAAAGAAAACATTACATTCTTGTGGAGATAAATTAAGTGTTCCATCCAAAACTGCACACCATGACGCATCCTGCATGAAAAGATTGGCGTTAAAAAAAAGGCTGTTGAAAATGCTCCCATCGTTTTAACTTTCAGTTATGCCATCAATTGGTCAATCATGGAATGAAAAAGTCACTCCCTTATTTAAGCATAAGAATGAAAAAAAGGACGATTTCTTGTTTAGGGGATATTTTTTTTCAAATTCTCAGAGAGAGAGAGAGAGAGAGAGGGATGTCTGTGACTGCTGTGACTGTATACCAAGTCCTATCAAAGCAAGTAAGCGTATAACAAGTGCTCTTCAAGACGTAAATAAGGATTTAGGCTGGTCTTCGTGATAAACAGACCGAAGCAATGTAGAGAAGCCAGAAGCATTGATTGGCTAATTTTGTTTCAAAAGAGGGACAAGTCTGCAAAATGTTGGCAAGATATTGCTTTATCGAAAAACAAGTTGTATACAGGCTGTATAAATCTTTCTTTCGTTGACAAATATAAACGATCAAAGTTGTATTTTGCCGTATATCGTTATAAATAAATGATATGAAAAATACATTTTTGTTATTAAGAGCTTCATAGAAGATCGTAAGATATACATATATATATATATATATATATATATATACACACATATACGGATTGATAGATATATATTTAGATGTGTGTGTGTGTGTGTGTGTGTGTGTGTGTGTGTGTGTGTGTGTGTGTGTGTGTGTTGAATCTTTCCGTCAAATGTCCGGATCAATCCTGTACGGATCAGATGCGGATATTATCATCCCATGCAATGGGAATAAAAAAAATATACAATTTATCAACTTTTATTTTTAGATCGACACCTATTTTCCGTAAGCCTGCATAAGCCTCTTCAGGTGTACAATCCTTGTAGCATTATTTTCTTGGCCTTTAAAAGAGATTTTATGATTGGTATGCGTCTGTGCAACTTTAACTTGACCGTCGGAACATATTTCCCTGATTTTGCTAAATGCAGCTCTAAAGAATGTATGACAAATGTAATCTTTACCTATGTCTTCACCATTGAAGAAACCATGGAAACGAATTTGCCAATCAGACAATAAAAATGTCACCATGTAAAATATTTGATCACTATGGGGTTTGATTACTGAGAATACAGTCTTTTGAATTTTTTTCTAGCATCATAGATCATAATGAGATAGACCTGCAACAAGACAAGTTCATCAACTGTATCAGAAGAAAACTAAACATCTAAATATCTTTTGTAGATATAGCCATGCTAAAATAATCTAGCAAACTACTTCCTTTAGGGCAAATTATCTTTGTCGAATGAAATTGCTACATAATGCGCCGGCAAATCTGGGTCTATGCAGTTTGTTAGGAGTAATCAGTAGAACAAACAACATAGACCCTGATCTGCCGGAACATTATGCGACAACAGATCAGGGTCTATGTTGATTGCAGTTGGACTCGACTTTTGAGCTAGAATATTCGGTAATTGCTGTTTATGACTTTTATGCTGAATTTGCAATCCTAAAGGGCATAAGAATAACTGGGAAACATGAGTTGATGATACCGCGAAGTGGTTGTTTATTATTACTATACATATGACTGTATTGTGATATCAGAAGAATTAAGATGGAGTGTAAGACCTTTTTATCTGATGTTTCTTTGTACAAGTAATAATCTTTCGAATTTCTATCAATTTAGATCTCATGACGCTGAGGGCGAGACATCTAGTAGTAAGCCCGTACTCCGAAGCTATGATTTTATTTACACGAACTACAAATAGGCAACACCAACTGGCAATATATGTACAAGGAACTTGACAATAAGTCAAATATTATACGACGAATGTATCCAAGTTTTCTCTGGCTAATAGATGTTGTCCCTTTTTCATGTGTTTGATACAGAGTAATCGAGATGTTAACCTTTCCATTGAATGAAACGAGCTTTTCTTTCCATGAAAGTCGCATTTATTATTTCTTTCAAAAAGTAATGGTGATCAACAACAACAAAACAGTATTCCATGTTTATTTAATCATTTATAAAGACTTGAAGTTACCATAGCTAGTAACGTATACAATTTAAACATCTTGTCAACAACACATCGTTTATCTTTCTGCTAACAAGCTAGAAATTCAAATTTCATATTACACGACAGAGCCACGAGGAACATGTGTAGTTATTAACATTTAGCACGCTAATGATACAGCGCAAGAGACGTGCAGCTGGGACGTATTGATAATGGTAACGAATGTCATCGGAAAACGGTGTACCTGTCCGGATGTGAAATAAGAACTACAATAAAACGGGATCCTGCTTTTGACTTGTGACTTCCAAGTTTGTTCAAACGGTGCTGTCTTAAATAATAACACACCTTGTTTTAATCTGCTTTACCTTGGTTAATGAACATGGTTAAACAAGGTCGATCAATTTACTCCAGAGGTTATATTACAATTAAGATATATACGTTGACTGTGGAGAGAAGTGTCGTTCAAATATGATATATAGGACGGCTTCAAGTACAAGTTTAGGTGCGCGTATGATTTGACTCTCCAAACAGAGAACGTGTAATGTGTGCTAAATTAATTATGGATAAAAAAAAACAATCCAAAGGGGTTGAAACTCTTAAGAAGTCCGCAATAGTCAGCACGTCAACCGTTACTATATGTATACCTGTTGAATCTAATATCTTTACCGCACCATTTGATACAGGTGTGAAATACGTCACACCACACTTTCCAACTCTGGATATTACTATCTCCCAGATTCTGATTCCAAATGCCTGTATTCTCATATTTACTTCAACTATAAAAGTGAATAAGTGAAAATCTAAAAAAGAGCTTTGTTTTTAAAAAAACAAAATATCAAAACTTGTTATGGTCCATCTATCTTGCTTACTGTGTCAGGGTGGTATATGTTGACTTCATCACAACAATATTGTTGGGCTCGTATCGTGGATATCTAAAACTTCGGGAGAGTTATCTTTTATCTCATGAATGCAATCATATTATAATTCTCTTAAATTTTTAAGGTCATTCCAGAATATTGCTGTGTGCAAGATTTTTGTGCTTAGATTTTTTTCTTTTTTTCCAGACAGGTAAGGGGGTTATATCTCAAAAGCACTTGAAAGATTTATTCTAATATTCGAAATTCTTAGCCGAATTTAATTTGGTTTTATATTAGTGTTTTCTAACACTATCTTTATTCCTTTATATCAAAACGAGATAATTCATCGAAACACACTTTAATTGGTGTTGGATGAAGGCTGTTGTCATGAATACTACCATCACTATGCTCAAAACTTAAATGGTGATTTAATTATGAAAACATTGTCCCCTCCCACCTCCACCCACACCCCACCCCAAAACCCGTAACAGTATTATAGCAAGTGTAAAGAAAAGGTTGAAATTACAGAAGAAGAGAAGAAAGAAAAAAACTCATTTTATAAAGTGAAAAAAGGAGAAGAAAACACAAGGAAACCCAAGATAATTACACAAACTTAAAACATTTAAAGAATTCATATTATTTTCGAGAGCACCTGCAAATTGAATGGTGTATTCATCGTTGGTCAATTGATATTAGCTATTTTTTGAATGAACATTTCAAACCTTGTCACATAAAAACGAATAATGATTATATGATTCATTCTATAAATATTTTTTCAGGCATTGAATGTGATATTTTCTATTGTGCAGTGTATACCGTGCTGTCCAATCTACGGCGTACATAAACCCGACTCTTATGTATATAATCATACCTAATACCATTTTGCGGGTCGCGAATTAAGTGTGTACTTTATCATTAACTCGGTGATTCTCTCGTTATTTGCTGGATGTTCTTTAGCCTCTTATTTTGAGAAAAAGGATTTGATTTTCAAATTTATATTTATTTTCATTATTTAATCCGGACGTCTTCATTTTGTCGGTGTTATCTTTACACAGAGATTCGGAGAATGCATCACATTAAGTCACTCAAAAGTGTTTTTGTGGTCCTGTTTACTCTGATGGATAGGTCTTTTAATGAATCCTCCAAAGAGTCGAAACCTGTCAAACAGTGCTGTTCCATATACATTTGAACCAACCATGTGCAAGGTAGATCTTTCGAAAAGGGATAACACATTAAGAAGTCAATAGTAATGGATGTTATGAAGAGGACACGAAAGAGTAATCTCCTTTATTGATCACTCTTTAAATAGTTTGTTATTATATACCCTTAAAGCTATAATTTTCCTTGAAGGTTAATTATATATATATATATATATATATATATATATATATATATATATATATATATATATATATATATATATATATATATATATATAAAGCAGTGGTTGGTGATGTTATAAATTCCTTTGCGAAAGATTTTGCATTACATTTTTTTCTCGCCTGATACAGCGACATATGGGGTGAGATATGGTTTAGCGACGGCACCAATTTTGTTCATGCTTATGTCTCGAATATGTTTCTATGGTCAGACAGCAAACTTATGTAATGATGTCTACTACTCGATCAGAATCATTCCCTGCAATTACGTCCATTAGGAAAATGTCTCGATATACACTATATTCAACACGAAATCTGTCTATTTTGATCCCATTATATTGATACTGATTCGTAACTCCGTTTAGTATTATTCGGTATTACACTCATGTGTCGCGTCATTACGTCAGACAAGCCACAGACTTAGATTTGGCAGCGTATTTACTAATAAAAATAAAAACGACCGTATTATGACGTGTGAAAAACATTATCTTACATTTGTTTGTTTGTCGTCTGCCTGAGGGTCCCCGGATGGCCGAGTGGTATAAGGCGCTCGCCTTTACAGATTACATCTCACCTCTGTTCGCGTAGCTTCGAGTCACGGTTCGGCCAACGTGGATATGTAAGAAAGGTATGTGAAAGCTTCATTCAGGTTTAGTGATCCTAATGTCTGGAACAACCTGCTAAACGAGATTCGATGTGGGAATTCTTACGGAGTTGCGATGCAAATATTGTTTTAAAATGTTCTTTTCAATGCTTTAGTTTTGTTCTGCGTTGGGCTTTTTGTTGTAATTTTAGTACCTACAGACTAATTTTAATCTAGTTTAAGTTTGAATAGTTTGTATCTGTGCTTAATTTAACTCCCAGTCTATTTTTAGTCTTGTTTTTATGTTGATTTGGTCTTTATATCCTCTTAGTTTTTCTTTGGTCATTGTTCTCTGCATGATATGCTTTTTAAACTTTTTGTAAAAAAACAAAAGTACCCCATTTAGCATGCCTTGAATTCTAGTTTTGTCTAAAAACAAATGTATCAATGTATGTATGCATGTATGTATGTATGTATGTATGTATGTATGTATGTATGTATGTATGTATGTATGTATGTATGTATGTATGTATGTATGTATGTATGTATGTATGTATGTATGTATGTATGCTTTTCTGGTGATCATCGAGTATGTAATCATCCATGTATTGTACGTATATATTCTATGTGTACGTTTTCATTATATGGGTCTTTAAATGTCTGTTTAATGTCTGTTTAAATTGCTGTTTGAAATACTTGTATGTATGTTATGTATCGGTTTATGGTAATATCTGTATGCTTTATGTGTGATGTGTATGTTATGTATCAGTGTATTGTAATGCCTGTATACTTTATGTGTGATGTGTATGTTATGTATCAGTGTATTGTAATGTATCTATGCTGTATGTGTGATGTGTATGTTATGTATCAGTGTATTGTAATATCTGTATGCTTTATGTGTGATGTGTATGTTATGTATCAGTGTATTGTAATGTCTGTATGCTTTATGTGTGATGTGTATGTTATGTATCAGTGTATTGTAATGTCTCTATGCTGTATGTGTGATGTGTATGTCATGTATCAGTGTATTGTAATATCTGTATGCTTTATGTATGATGTGTAGCATTTTTATGTCTAAAACACTCATGTGGCTATATCTCTCAGTTTATTTCACTAAACAACCAGCCTAGCAAAGTACTTGGACAAGTTTTTTTCTTTTCTTTTTCCACAATATTTACAAATTCACGAGCAGATTAAATTCAACGCCGAATGGAAATGTATAGTCTGTTTCTGCATCATCAATTGGACGGCTTAAAGCTAATAGGTTGATGATAAATGGCATTATATCAAAGTCAGAAATATTAAATCATACACAAATTTCTGTTTCTTATATAATCTCAGAGGTAGAAAAAAAGATGTTTAGAATATTTGTTGTTTTTGCTGGAAACATTTAGATATTAATAATGCTTGCACCTACTTTACCCGAAAGACCACACGTAAATTGGTCCTCTCTAATTAATGCATATGAAATCAATTATCTTATTGCAAGTAGTCCCGATATATTCTGCATGTGTAAATACAACAAACTACTTGACTATATATATATATATATATATATATATATATATATATATATATATATATATATATATATATATATATATATATATAGTGGTGTACTGGCCATTGGGCATACCGGGATAAATCCCGGTGGGCCGCAGCATCGGTGGGCCGGTGCGCCGTCAAAAAAATCCGTTTTTACCGGTGTTTTACTGGTGTGAGCAAAACCCCGGGCCTGTCCCGGCAGACCGCCGCATCGGTGGGCCGGGGCCGTCAAAAAAATCCGTTTTTACCGGTGTTTTACTGGTGTGAGCAAAACCCCGGGCCTGCCCCGGCAGATAAGTCCAGGGCCGAGTTGCTTACCCAGTACACCCCTGTATATATATATATATATATATATATATATATATATATATATATATATATATATATATATATATATATATATATATATATATATATATATCTGTTTCTCGTGATGTTTACAAACCAACCCCGTTTCTCTGTGTGCAAGGTTTCGAGTAATATTTTTGTATCCTCTTTTCAATTTCCCTTTAAGAAAAAATCTTCAGATATCGTCTGGCAGATTTCATGTGGCGTTGATTTGCTTATCAAAATAAAATGCGGGGAATTTGGTTCTAACACCAGTGACACCGCCGTTAGTAACGACACGCTAGTCAGATTGTATTTCATACGCGAAATGGAAAGGCCCTCAGAAGTCGTTCTTTGTTTTGGTGCTGAATTTAAAATTAGACAGATTAAATTTTTAATAACAGATTACATTTTAAATATGATTTATAAAGATCTTAGAACGTCATGGCTGTGATTCAAATTAGTATTTCTTGACTCAGTATATAAAAAGTATATGCATGTTATTATAAATGTTAAACGGGATATATCAAGGTACATTTATCGGGTCTAGCCAGAATGTCTGACAATGTGCAATAATTTTTATTTATTTCCAACCTGTTGCTGGTTTTATATATACATTTTTGATCTTCAAAAAGTTATATTTACAAATCTTTGAGGTTGATATAGTATCCCATATGATTACAAGCTTTGACAGTATCCCATATGATTACAAGCTTTGACAGTATCCCATATGATTACAAGCTTTGACAGTATCCCATATGATTACAAGCTTTGACAGTATCCCATATGATTACAATCTTTGACAGTATCCCATATGATTACAAGCTTTGACAGTATCCCATATCATTAAAAACTTGACAGCATCCCATATCATTACAAGCTTTGACAGTATCCCATATCAGTACAAGCTTTGACAGTATCCCATATGATTACAAGCTTTGACAGTATCCCATATGATTACAAGCTTTGACAGTATCCCATATCATTAAAAGCTTTGACAGTATCCCATATCAGTAAAAGCTCTGACAGTATCCCATATCATTAAAAACTTGACAGCATCCCATATCATTATAAGCTGTGACAGTATCCCATATCAGTACAAGCTTTGACAGTATCCCATATGATTACAAGCTTTGACAGTATCCCATATGATTACAAGCTTTGACAGTATCCCATATGATTACAAGCTTTGACAGTATCCCATATGATTACAAGCTTTGACAGTATCCCATATGATTACAAGCTTTGACAGTATCCCATATGATTACAAGCTTTGACAGTATCCCATATCATTAAAAACTTGACAGCATCCCATATCATTACAAGCTTTGACAGTATCCCATATCAGTACAAGCTTTGACAGTATCCCATATGATTACAAGCTTTGACAGTATCCCATATCATTAAAAGCTTTGACAGTATCCCATATCATTAAAAGCTTTGACAGTATCCCATATCAGTAAAAGCTCTGACAGTATCCCATATCATTAAAAACTTGACAGCATCCCATATCATTATAAGCTGTGACAGTATCTCATATCATTAAAAGATTTGACACCATCCTATATAATTAAAAGCTTTGACAGTCGCAATACACACTTATTACAACACAAATAAAAATCAACCTGTCTTGAGACACGTGTTACGAAGGACAACGCAGGCGCAAAATGGTCATTATAAACGAACTTCCGAAAATGTATTAGCTCACCTTGCCATATGGCCAAGCGAACTCATGGCATGGTATTGTGTTCGCCGTTCGTCGCCCCTTAACATTTACTATTTTCAACTTCTTCTCAAAAACCAAATTTAAATTTGTCAAAGAACATATTAGCATAAAGACCTTTTATATTTTTTATAAATGATGCTGATCCGCCATCAATTATGACCGCCGTTACTAAACATATGAAAACCTAATACGACTTCTCTCGAAAACCGCTCAAAAGAATCTGACTCAGTTTGACAGAAAACATCCTGGCATGAAGGTGTGTTGTATTGAAACAAATGATGCAGACCCACCATCCAATATTCCAGTCGTCAGTAAAAAGTAAGAAAGTCCTTTAAACACCTTATAAAAACGAAAAAACAAAAAAACACTTGAATTTCAATATATTTTATGGAAATTGTCATGGCATCAAAGCTTGTACCCTTTGTACAAAAGAAAAGAAAATTATTAATGAATTTGTAAAGCTTTCTCTCTAAAGAAAATAATTTGCATTCAACAGAATACTTGTTTTGGTTTTAAAGTACTTTCTCTCTTGATAAGGTAGATGTATTCATTATATATCCATATGACTAAATGTGTCAAATATTTCTGAAGTTTGAGATCTATGACTACAAAATACACATCGATTAGTGACTAACATACTAATCTTTAATTAAAAAAGGTACTAGTAGTGAGGATTCAATGAAGAAGTTTGTGTTGAAACCTTCTCAACACAGGAGATTTAATTAAATTGGCGCGTCATTGAAAAATATATTTCCATTTACTGTCTTCTATAAACCGATACTGTTCGTGCCATTTTTAAGATGCAGTAGGTTTTTCATCGCTTTCTACTATTTATCAGCATCTTTTTTTGTTCTTTAGATAGAAACTGTCCTCCAGGAGGAATGTATGGACAATATGCATTTACAAAATCTTGAATACCAATTTTTACCTTTGTAATGTACTTAGTACTCTGATAACCCCTGAAAGTCTAACAAAAATAATTAATATTAAGTATAATTCTTGAATTTTTTCGAAGTCATTTAAGTATATTTGTGCTACTAAATATTAGAATATTAACATATTTTGATTAAGTCAATCACAGAGTTGTACTCTTTACATAAAATGTATATGCTGTAAAGTAATGATTATAGGGCACCAACTCTGGCGTTACTTTTTGTCTATTATGAGAAAATAAACGTGTTATATATATATATATATATATATATATATATATATATATATATATATATATATATATATATATATATAAATTCAAAATGCTTTGTACAAATGATGCCCATGCACAATCCAATATGGCTTGCGTTACTGAAAATAGAAAAGCTTTAAACGGCTTCTTCTCAAAACCGTCAACCGAATTTAACAACAATTGCCCGAAGGTATTCTACTATAAAGACCTTTCAACGTTATACAAATGATGTATATTCGCCATCTAATACGTGTACCATTACTAATATATACAATTCTTTATTCGACCTATTCGTAAAAACCGCTCAAAAGAATTAGACAAAATTTGACAGAAGGTATCCTGGCATAAAGGTCTTTCAAGTTTGCACATATGATTCCGATTCACCATCCAATATGGCAGCCGTTTCTAAAACCGTTAATTGGTATGTGATCAAATTAGATAGAAAGCCTCCTGGCATTAGGGCCTTTAAATTTGATAGGAATGATTATGTTCTGAATTCCAATAAAACCTCGATACTCAAAAAAGTAACGCTATATCTGCAATCCAATATGGCCACATTATTATAAACAGAAAAACCTGAAAACGACTTCTTTTAAAAACCGCTCAAAAGAATTGGACCTAATTTAAGAGAAAAATCCTAGCAAAGGCCTTTCCTGTTTGTACAAATTATGCTAATCTGCCACCCATTATGTCTGCCGTTACTAAAAGTAGAAATCCTTTGAATAACTTCTTCTAAACAATTGCTCAACAGAATTTAACAAATTGTGACAGAAAGTGCGCTGAGAAAAAGGTCTCTCATATTTGTACAAAAAAGGACAATCTGCCATCAATTTGGGCAGGCGTTACTAGAAATATAAAACCTTTGAATGACTTCTTCTGGAAAATCGCTCAACAGACGAATTTAACCAATTTTGACAGAAAACATCCTAGTAGAACGCCCTCTCAGTTTTGCACAAAGCATGCTGATCTGCAATCAAACTGGTATGAAGATACAAATATAAAACAATGGGTAACGCCTTAAACAGGTATGAAGATACAAATATAAAACAATGGGTAACGCCTTAAACAGGTATGAAGATACAAATATAAAACAATGGGAAACGCCTTAAACAGGTATGAAGATACAAATATAAAACAATGGGTAACGCCTTAAACAGGTATGAAGATACAAATATAAAACAATGGGTAACGCCTTAAACAGGTATGAAGATACAAATATAAAACAATGGGTAACGCCTTAAACAGGTATGAAGATACAAATATAAAACAATGGGAAACGCCTTAAACAGGTATGAAGATACAAATATAAAACAATGGGTAACGCCTTAAACAGGTATGAAGATACAAATATAAAACAATGGGAAACGCCTTAAACAGGTATGAAGATACAAATATAAAACAATGGGTAACGCCTTAAACAGGTATGAAGATACAAATATAAAACAATGGGTAACGCCTTAAACAGGTATGAAGATACAAATATAAAACAATGGGTAACGCCTTAAGCAACTCTTTTCATTACCAATCAACAGAAAAAAAATTGTGAGAAATAACATCCTACTAATCCAGATTTATTTGCCAACTACTCTTGGATTCGACTATTAGTCAGATGTCAGCCAAGTAAGCGATCTCAGGTCCACATGGGCCTATTGTACTGTATGGGGTGACTAAGAGAAAGTTCAGTGAAAGTATTCATCTAATATATGTTGATAAGAAAGGAATGGACATGTGACGAAACTTAAAATGTTAAGATGTTAGAAAGATGGATGGATCGATGAGAGATGGAGAGAGGATGGTAGAAGATTAAAGAGGGGGGAAAGAGTAACATTGGAGGAAAACTTTAAGAACGGAAGAACGTGTCTTTTTAATGATCTTCGTCATCCTTCACAAGGTCAGAGATTTAAATCTTTGTTCTCTGATGTATATTTAGTGCAATATTTCCATTTTTAACTTACCGAATTGAAACACCTCTGAAATCTTTCGATGGAATGATACAGTGTAAAATGGGAAAATCGCCGAAAAAATGGCGGATGAAGTCACACGCTGTGGTACGTTAGACAAAATAGAACCATGTCAAAAGCATTATGATAGCTTTATGGAAATATCTGCACAAGTTCCGTAAAAGAAATTACTCCAGTAATTTCGTTCTTGAAAAAATAGCTTTTGGAATGTTTCAGTCAATAATTAGTCTTTCAATCGATAAGTCGCCGTAACGAACGCTATGATGATGTTTTGTAATGTCCACATGACGTCACTTTGTAAACAAGGTACATGTATATGCTATGGCGACTACTTCAGAGGTGCTTTTCCACACATCGCAGGAAAGGCCTGAGCGTGTTCCGATTGAAAGTTATTCATGTGCCCTGTCAAAGTAAAAAATGTAACCTCACATGTTTATATATTTCTATCTAAGCATGAGTAACTTCATGTTATTTATTATGCTATAACCTTTACTAAAATTTGCTTGTTTATAACTTTAGTGTATCTCAATATTTTCAGAACAGTCCTCAAAATATACCGTATATACTCGCGTATAATAAGGGTCCAAATGGAAACAACATAGACCCCGATCTGCCGTCGCATAATGCGCCGGCAGATCAGGGTCTGTGTTGTTTGTTCAACTGATTAGTCCTTACAAACTGCATAGATCCAGATCTGCCGGCGCATTATGCGACGGCAGATCTGGGTCTATGCAGTTTGCAGTTGGTATAAACTTATACGCGAGTACATACGTTAAATATAATCAGTACTGGTTAAGGAAGACAAAATTTAATGTACAACAAGTTAAAGTTGAAATTGATGGCAGTCAATGCTATCTATGAAATAATGTTGCAAGGCCTTTGGGACATTAAATTGTGATAACTTATACCCAGAACAATGAAATGTAAGCCATTTCAGCACACAAGTATTCCAATCAAGGATACACTGAGAAAAAAAAATCTTCCAGAAATCACGAAAAAGGTATGGTTTACTCATTCTGGTTAGTTATTTATCGCATTTTTCCAAATTCCTGGATAGATGCATGATAAATCTGTAGTTCCGTCTCGTTTTGAGAAATCATTCTCATGTTTTTACATGGCACAACATTTTGCTTTAATATCGCGTCACGACATGAACAGAACTATAGAGAAAGAGGTTAGCAAGGGTTGTTTCCCTTTACTGCTTCTGTAGCTTATTCAAACGGTTTGAGGTTTACTTCAAACTGTTAAACACCTTTCCCATACCCATCAAAAGAAACATATTTTAAAATAAATTAATCCCACCCAGTGCCTTCACAGTGAGTGTAGAAAGTAAAGTTCTGTATTTAACTGAGAAAACAAATTGGATTTGAAACTATACAATTATAACGATAACGTGCATTACAAACAGCTGGTAGGTTGTCACTCAATACCAATAAAAGCGGGACAAACATTTTAAACTCTGAAAATCTTATCATTGTAAATTAGTATGTATAAAACAAGTATGTATAGATGCCTGCCCAAGCATGAATTTCGTGAATGCCCCATTAGTACCACTCAACTTATGCAGGGCCGGATTAAGACCTTTAGAGGCCCTAAGCACTGAAAAGATTATGGTGCCCCCCCCCCCCATATGTAACCATATGTAATTCAAAATAAAAACAATAATAAACTCTCTCTCTCTCTCTCTCTCTCTCTCTCTCTCTCTCTCTCTCTCTCTTTTAAGCACGTGCTTAGTCTGCCTATTGGGTAATCCAGAACTGACCTCCTTATGCAAAGACAAGTAGACTGGTGTATACAAGAAATTCGTCTTGATATTTGGAAAGAAAACAAAAGTTCCTCTCGGGAAAATAGTCAGTTCAGATGTCTTTTTCTAAAATTATCCGTTCACTAAAAAGTATCAGAATTTGTTTAGGCCTTTGTATAATTTACTCACAAATTTAAATTTAAATAAATTGTGTCCATGGTTACTTTTCAGAAAAATAGGAAAATCACATTTTCAAAATTACTTGTCAACACAAAGGTTTAAGTAGACTATTGCGATATTGAACTTGTATGTTGACGAGTTGCAACCAATCTTCAGGCTAGTACTCTGTTTACATGTACAGCCTACACCAGTTTCAAGCTTTATTATTATTATTATTATTATTATTATTATTATTATTATTATTATTATTATTATTATTATTATTATTATTTGCCGCCTTTTTCCCTTTAGAATTTCAACAACTATGTTTGGTCACATTTAGAATGCTAAATTAAGTTCATCTTGTAACACCGTCCAGTGCATTGTGCCATCGTTACTTTCTTTTTGTTACACAGTACACTGCATTGTGCCATTGTTAATTTCTTCTTGTAACACCGCCCACTTCATTGTGTCATCGTTACTCCTTTGCCTTGTAAGAAAATGGATTGTCTTCAAAATTCTTTGTATCGGGATTATAAGATAAAGATGACATTTAACTTTCCCAAATCAACCACTCTGTAATCAGGCATCTGCAGACTGGTCTTATATTTTGCTCGCCGCAAAAGCCGTTTTAATACTAATTGAACCTCCTGAAAAACTAGACAAGTTGATACAACGGTCAAAATGTTTGGTCGCAGTAATGTCCGGTTTAAGGAAGTTTCACTGTATCATTTTCTTAATCCATAAACGAATGTATGGCTTTCAAACAGAGATAGCTTGTTTTTTTTGTGTGCAAAATATTTGTTTTAGTATGGCAATGTTACTGAATGGAAGTGAGATTACCAGTATTAATTTCACATATGAGCTTCTGACATATTTATTCTACTTGGAGGAGGGCTATCACGTGTAAATAATATAACACGCGATACTTTGAGCGAAATAAATTGCCCCGGGTTTCCATGGTGTTATCACAAAATAAACAGAACTATTCCACTCGATTACCTACATGAGTATTAGCAAAGTTTCCACAAGGTGCAGTCGGTGCTTTTTGCCACCATCAAAGAACGTCCAGAGGAAACCGAAAAACCACGTGCTCTTGTATCAAGGTGGTATGAAATAAAGAATCACTCTCATGTAGAGATAATTGCTTGCTTGACAATGGCGTTTCAAATTCTTCTACATTCGGTATATTCTGTTTCTTCTTCATTCGGAATATTCTGTTTCTTCTTCATTCGGTATATTCTGTTTCTTTCGCGAGTCTTATGACCATGAAGACTACTGTTTGTAAAACACACACACATACACACACACACACAAACCCATCAATTATATTATATACATATGATGCATAATGCATATTATATGGGCATTAGCAGGTATAAGTGGACAAGAATGACCTGTCCGTTTGATCATTCAATGGAGTATTCTTGAGGACCAAGTCCAATATGTTTTGTTTGCATGCATGTCGCTTTCATGGTCTGCACGAACTGTCTCGTGCACATTCAGCATGCACATTGCATTCATACCACTTTACCTTTTCATGGAGTTGATTAGGCTCATGTATCTGTTCTAATGAAAGGTCAAACTGACAGGGTATGCTTGTCGATCAATAATAATAATAATAATAATAATAATAATAATAATAATAATAATAATGGTTTAAAAAAATAATAATATATTATAATTATTATTATTATTATTATTATTATTATTATTATTATTATTATTATTATTATTGTTGTGTGTTTATTTTTATGATCACACTAAAATTCACTCTTGTCATTGTCATCAACATAATCATCATCATGTACTAATACTACATTTTAACTTCATCATATGCTTGCGACTAAATGACGAATGACACGGGGTATTTGGCGTAAATTCTGTCACTGAACTGAGAAATATTATCGTTCTACATGAAAAATAATATTCTTATTTACGGTAAATATGTAACAGTAGTTTCTCTCAAATAGTCATGGAAATTTAACATTCTATTAGAAGGACCCTAGTTAAGAAAATTCTAAAAGTTATGTCATTCTAGCTTTATTTAAATTAATGTTATAAACTGTCAAAATGCTGGCACTGAGCATGGTCTGGAGTTTCTTGCTCAAAAACTTTCGAGAATACTGGGCCTGGAACGTCAATTACATTTCGGTTTGTTGATATTGACTTATGACGTGTATAAATGTCACATATTATGCAATTATGGACCCACTGCCTTGTGTTAGCATCAGCAGTACTTATTTGAAAATGATTCGTTGTATTTACAAAAAAAAACTTTAATGCACCGTATATACTCCAGTATAAGTCGAGTACAACTTCAAACAACATAGACTCTGATATGCCGTTGCATAATGCGCCAGCAGATCAGGGTCTATGTTGTTTGTTCTACTAATACTCCAAACAAACTGCAGAGACCCATATCTGCCGGCGCATTATGCGACGGCGGATCTGGGTCTGTGCAGTTTGCAGTTAGACTCAAAGCGAGTGTGGACGGTATGTAAAATCATTCAGTATAGCATGCCCAGGATTCATTGTGTAGATATATGCGACAGGTAATTTTTTTTTCTCCCTGTGATGGAATCGTTTCATGTCTTGGTGTCTTCTGTTATGTTATTCAGAGATAAGATTTGATTCGTTTACACGAGTCTCAGCAAGATAAATACATTTAACCTCATCTATTTGTTTTTCGGGTCAAAAGATCGTGTTTGCAATTGATATATACCTCGAAGTTGTTAAACAATCTGAAAAGTAATTATAGGCTTTTCAAGTGATATATTTACAAGATACCACAGTAAATGATATGGTACAAGAAATTATACAATGTTAACCATATGAGATGTTTGGTTTTAAAAATGGAAAACTATTGTATAGAATATGAAACAAATTTTCACACAATTTTGTTAGGAATCATTCAGATCACGTGGTAAAACTTCCACCATTAAAAAGAACGTTAAATTAGGAAATATTAACTGGGTTAGGAACACATTACGAAAGTTTCTTTCATTTTCTTTAGATTCAACCGAAATCCAAGTATATGAATAATTAATCCTTATTAAATTTATCTTCACAAGAATAGCTCCTTCTGTCTATCCATCTACCTACCCATCCACCCATACGTGTACGTATGTATGTATATATGTATGTATGTATGTATGTATGTATGTATGTATGTATGTATGTATGTATGTATGTATGTATGTATGTATGTATGTATGTATGTATGTATGCACGCATTTTAAACATTGGTCATTTTTTCCGTAAAGAATATTTTCGGGCAGGCACCCTGAAAGAACATGAAAGATTTTGTGTCCTAAGTGCTTCAGTTCGTCATAATCTGCTATATTGTATCTAAGTCCTTTTCTGCTAGTTTAATCGATTCGTGTACTAGCTCACTATTTTGGTGAAAATATACATGTAGATTCAAGTATTACATCGCTAAGGGATGATATAGGAGTATTAATACTTCTTTAGTTCTCTTATAATCGAACTATAATAATCCACATTTTGATTATAATTCTATCATCTGCATCCAACGTTTAAACTTGATTATTACACCATGAACTCACTGGAAATATCTGAAAATTGTTTAGTGCTGGTGTCATACCAATCAGCTTAATGAGGGGAAACATTCAATCGAAAGCTTTGTTTAAAATGTCGTGTAGATGCGGGTGATCTTTATAGAGAAATGTAATAAAATATAGTTTTTGTATAGAAATGAAATAAAATATGGTTTTTGTATATAAATGTAATAAATATAGTTTTTTTTATAAAAATGTAATAAATATATTTTCTGTATTAAAAAATGTACACAATATAGTTTTGTATAGAAATGTAATAAATATAGTTTTTGTATGGAAATGTAATATAGTTATTGTATAGAAATGTAATAAACATGAAAGAAACAATTGCGTCTTATCACTGCCCCTGTTGTTTTTATATGCCTTTTTTCTATTCTTTATATTTACATTTTTAGAATCTTTACTTTTAATCCAAACAATATAGCCAGCATTGTGCTGACGTGCAATTAAACCCTACAACTACTATTGCTGCTACTACTACTACTGCGACTACTACTAGTATTACTATTACTGTCCCTGTCGGTAATATCCAAATCACAGGATTGGAGAAAATATTGTACCTTCATGAAACATATCTTCATCCGACTGATCAGCAGAAGAATCTGTAAGATTTATGTGTGTGTTACAAACGGGGAGGGGGAGGCGTGCAAGATGGATATCTCTTTGATTGACTAGACTAACAAACTAACTAACTAACTAACTAACTAACTAACTAACTAACTAACTAACTAACTAACTAACTAACTAACTAACTAACTAACTAACCAACTAACTAACTAACTAACTAACTAACTAACTAACTAACTAACTAACTAACTAACCAACTAACTAACTAACTAACTAACTAACTAACTAACTAACCAACTAACTAACTAACTAACTAACCAACTAACTAACTAACTAACTACTGTAATTAACTAACTAGCTGACTAGAAATAAACAAAAAATTTAAAAAGGCAGAGACAGAGATAGATAAACAA
Source organism: Margaritifera margaritifera (assembly GCA_029931535.1). Lineage (NCBI taxonomy): Eukaryota > Metazoa > Mollusca > Bivalvia > Unionida > Margaritiferidae > Margaritifera > Margaritifera margaritifera. The sequence continues at coordinate 2,972,829 of JAQPZY010001622.1, forward strand.
ATGAATATTAATGAATAAATAAAATAGAAAGACAACAAAATATTTTAAATTTGTTTAAATCAAGCCGGCTTGAAAAAGAAAGTCTACTTTGAGAGTGGGCTGTTTGTTGCTTGGAACGTTTTGCTCTCTTATGTAAACCAGTATTGCTCTCTAATGTAAACCAGTCTTCCTCTCTAATGTAAACCAGTCTTGCTCTATAATGTAAACCAGTCTTGCTCTCTAATGTAAATCAGCCTTGCTCTCTAATGTAAACCAGTCTTGCTCTCTAATGTAAATTAATCTTGACTCTAATGTAAACCAGTCTTGCTCTATAATGTAAACCAGTCTTGCTCTCTAATGTAAATCAGCCTTGCTCTCTAATGTAAACCAGTCTTGCTCTCTAATGTAAATTAATCTTGACTCTAATGTAAACCAGTCTTGACTCTAATGAAAATCAGTCTTGCTCTAATTAGACTCTAATGTAAATCAGTCAGTATTGACTCTAATGTAAATCAGTCTTGCTCTATAATGTAAACCAGTCTTAACACTAATATAAACCAGTCTTGCTCTCTAATGTAAACCAGTTTTGCTCTCTAATGTAAACCAGTTTTGCTCTCTAATGGAAACCAGTCTTGATCTCTAATGTAAATCAGTCTTGGTCTCTAATGTAAATCAGTCTGGGTCTCTAATGTAAACCAGTCTTGCTCTCTAATGTAAACCAGTCTTGACTCTAATGTAAATCAGTTTGCTCTCTAATGTAAATCAGTCTTGGTCTCTAATGGAAACCAGTCTTGGTCTCTAATGTAAACCAGTCTTGACTCTGATGTAAACCAGTCTTGACTCTAATGTAAACCAGTCTTGCTCTCTAATGTAAACCAGTCTTGACTCTAATGTAAATCAGTTTTGCTCTCTAATGTAAATCAGTCTTGGTCTCTAATGGAAACCAGTCTTGCTCTCTAATGTAAACCAGTCTTGACTCTGATGTAAACCAGTCTTGACACTAATGTAAATCAGTCTTGACTCTAATGTAAACCAGTCTTGACTCTAATGTAAACCAGTCTTGCTCTCTAATGTAAATCAGTCTTGACTCTAATGTAAGCCAGTCTTGACTATAATGTAAATCAGTCTTGACTCTAATGTAAACCAGTCTTGACTCTAATGTAAATTAGTCTTGCTCTCTAATGTAAATCAGTCTTGACTCTAATGTAAATTAGTCTTGACTCTAATGTAAACCAGTCTTGACTCTAATGTAAATCAGTCTTGACTCTAATGTAAATTAGTCTTGCTCTCTAATGTAAATCAGTCTTGACTCTAATGTAAATTAGTCTTGCTCTCTAATGTAAATCAGTCTTGACTCTAATGTAAATCAGTCTTGACTCTAATGTAAACCAGCCTTGACTCTAATGTAAACCAGTCTTAACACTAAACCTCCTTGTACAGGAAATTCATGTCTTATATTTATGTATACATGTAAACTTGGTGAAAATTGAGACTTATGAAAATATGAACTTTAATAATTCTTTAAATTTCATGTAATTTAAATCGATAAGTTTTGATAAACCAGAAGCGTTTTCCTTGCAAATATATATAATATATACTCGCAAATAACTTTACCTCAAAAAAGCCTCCTTAAGAAAATAAACTGAACAATTTCTTTTTTATAAAATATTTTAGTGAGATATCAAATATAATAATAATGGAAAAGTACACGCACACGTGTGTGTGTGTGTGTGTGTTTATAAGTGAGAAAAACAGGTTATTAGCTAATAATAAATCTTGATCGAAGTCATTTAAAAGACTTGAAATAATTACTTTTCGTGTTCAGACGTCAACAAAGCAAACATAAATATGGAAGCAGAGTTTCAAAATATTCTCTTGATTTTTTTTTCTCACCAACTTACATTTGCTATTGATTAATTAACTGCAAACTTTGAATAGCAAATTTTGAGTAGTATAATTTATTCTTCAGTTACTAATAGATTTTTGTCTGTGTCCCATCATTTCATGTTTGAATAGTATGCCTTTATAATCATGCTGTATACTAATTCATGCACTATGAACTAGAATCAGATATTGTCTCCAAATAGTAACGGAACATTCAGCTAAGAAAACTTTTATCTACAAGCACTTAATTGCAGTGAACTATATATATTAAGTACTATGCTGATACATAAACATTCTATGATGGAAATTTATTGAGATATAAAGAAACAAATTGAAAATTAGCATTGCGAGGGTTATCTGTTTAGATGATCGCCCAAACTCAATTGACGACAGTTGCCTTCGGTGACGGTGTGCAATTAAATGCCACTACTTATGCAAAACGGTTTCTTTACTGGATAGCGCTTACATCTAACGTAGACCAACGAAAAAGTCATACTGTTATACTGATAGGGAGTTATCTCTATGAGCCAACATAAGTCTACGTATAATATGTTCACAAACATTTTTATTCAGAGATATCTAATTCACGTCATCTGCATGATATTAATTGCCAATGAATGGATGATGGAAACAAAGTTTTTTTTAGTACTACAAAGATAAAAATGTAAAAAAAAGGTTCATAGCGAATAATATGATTACAGTAACTATGCATAACGAGATTAACTGAACATTACAACTATTAAAATGCAAATGGTAATGACTACATAAAACACAGCAATCACGCCATTTCCTGCTGCTATATTTGCAGAGGCTACTACTCAACAACAACAAAACAAAAATAGCAACAACAACGGAAACTACTACTACTACTACAACTTCTACTCAAAACAGAAACTATTACTACTACTACTATTACGACAACGACTATGAAGAAAACTTCTACAAGTTTTACAACTACTACAGCTACTAAAAGTAATTCTAAAACTTCTACTACCACTATTGGTTCCACTGCAACGACATGTATATATGCTGAGAAAGATTGCATGTATCTTTCTTGCCTCTCTCATTTTTCTCCCATTTCATCATCATCGTCGTAGTTGTCATTATCATCATCGTCATAGCATTGTATCATCATCATCATCATCGTCAACTTCTTGCATAATTATTTACGTCAGCAGTTCTGCATTTGTGACCAGCTATATTCAATTTTCCACCAAAGCATATATCAAAGAATTACAGATATCCGTCTTTATATGCATCTTTCAGTCAACCAAACCATCAATCATCCCATCCACCCACACATAAACTAGAACATGCAGATATTCCTACCTGCCAGCATCCATCTATCCATCCATCCAGGGCCGTCGAATATACGCTGGAAGAAACGGCGCCCCGGGCGAGCGTCGCCTTCGACGCCCCCCACTCGGGAAAAAATACCGCAAACTCCGTGAAATGGCGCCCCCAGGCTTGGCGCCCCGGTTCGCCCGACCCTTACAACGGCCCTGCATCCATCCATCCATCCATACATCCATACATACGTATGTACGTACATACATACATACATACATACATACATACATACATACATACATACTTTCATACATACATACATACATACATACATACATACATACATACATACATACATACATACATACATACATACATACATACATACATACATACATACATACATACATACATACACAGCAGTATTTATTGACGTTTCAGGCAACTACAAACACTTATAAAACAATCAATTTTATTTGCTTTCCTGATTCCCCATTGTTTCCAGTGAATCACTGATTCTCCACTGTTTCCATTACGAATCACTGTTTTCAATGAATCAAACAACAAATTTTAAGCTTATCTGATGCAATAAGATGGAAACTCATAACTCACGAAAAATGACCAGCACTGAGTTGTGATGAACACCCCCAATTTGCAATCGTGATATGTACTTTAGATTTGTCTACCAAAATGCTAATTTTAACAAATTAAAAATATCTTCCCCGAACATTCAATATGCTAATATGATAGCCACATAATTAGAATGTTGAATTTTCGGTCAGATGATTTTATTTTTTTCGTTAAAATTATAATATTTCGTTCATTTAAAAAAAAACAAAAAAACAACGGAGATATTTAATAAGGAATCCATTAGGTCCAATATTAAAAGAAAGAAGTCCATCAGCAAGGAAGCCATTAGGTCCAATATTAAAAGAAAGAAGTCCATCAGCAAGGAAACCATCAGGTCCAATATTAAAAGAAAGAAGTCCATAGATCAGCATGTTAGTGTGATAAAGACATACACTACTTTAAATGCGACAACATAAAACAATTTCCAGTACAAAGGTGGCACATGAATTGTTTGGCAAGTTATGTCACGTGTGTGTCGCCTCATAGTACATGCAACATATATCGTGTTATTGACTTATCGTAAAGGTGGCTGGTGTATAGAGGTGGTCCCTATAGCGGGTTGGACTGTATGACTATGCTGGATTAATCTACTTGTTTTAAGAGATTTACAGTCATAAAGAACGAAATTGATGACAAATATTGACAGTTGAATGGTCAGGGTAACAAGGTTGATACATCTCAGTGATTGTAAAATTTGCGGAAACCCCACTTTCGTTTCAGTTTTTGAAGTCCTTGTAGAAACCGTGTTTAGAGTTCCAGTCTACGAAAATAATTAATCATCCTGAACGATCTGCTATTAGTGGACTTGTAAATGGTAACCAGAACTACGTAGAAAACGGCTATCATTTCAGTTGGTTTTCGGGTGAAATGCAGCTTGAATCTATGAATAGCATTATATTACATTTTTAAGTTAGGCGAGTTTGTTGGAGGAGAAACCTGTCTATGAAAGTAGCAAAAATAACGATGTTGAAGAAAGAGGATTTGGGATCCATTGTTATATTTTGTAAACGCAAAGTACAACTATGTTTTTAAAAGAGAAATGGGTTATTTTGTAAGATAATAATTCAAGGATTGTTAAATGTGACCAATTTCTAAGCTATATTGTATGATTTCTTAACTTTCTTAAGTTTCTTCTTGACTAGTAATTCTTGCGTCAAAAGTACAGGAGTTTACTGTTTAAAGCTGCCTTCCCTCCAAAGGCGTGTAATCTATGTAGTCACCTCGTAGGGACAATAAGTTCAGCTTCACCGCTTTCCGGTTCATAAATGTCATGGAACTATTTTAGACTGATGATTTTAGTAGTATTTATCATTCCACAAACATAGTTAATGTGTCAGAGGCCGCATACGCCAAATTATGTTATTACGATAAGAGTAGAAGACGAGCTCGGGGGTGATAAATGGGTACGCGTGTACCCCGGGTACATCTTACCCCGGAGAGGGTTGAGTTTACTGTTAGAAATGATTAGGGAAATGTTCGATAAGAGTTCGGCAATAAAGTTAAAATGAAGAGCTTATATATATATATCGTTGTGTCATGAGCATTCCAGTAACCAAATATCAGTCCTTGAAGAATGTCAGTACTAAATAGATTACAAAACTATACACTTCAATAATGAAATATGCCTTGAAGCCCAAATACATTAGTAGGAGAAGAGATTATTTATTGTTAATTGATGCCTCTAATCTTACGGATATATATATATATATATATATATATATATATATATATATATATATATATATATATATATATATATATATATATATATATACATATATATATATATATGTGTGTGTGTGTGTGTGTGTGTGTGTGCATGCCAGTAGTGTGCACCCTTTTCACCCTTTTTATTGTTGCATTCTGTCTTATGCCTAGAATATCACGTTGTCAAACAAATTGTCTTTGTTAGACTACCTCTTGCGGTCAAAACTGAAAAATGTCAGTCATACGTAATTTTCATTCACTCAAGCTAATCGTGTAAATATATATATATATATATATATATATATATATATATATATATATATATATATATATATATATATATGTGTGTGTGTGTGTGTGTGTGTGTGTGCGTGTGTTGAATAGTATTGACCATCAGACATATTCCAATATTACCGTTATACTTTCCATTTTAAAAGTTTATTCAAGACCTAACAGAAACCACGTTTGATAAATATGTGGCAAATTTGGATAGATATTATACATGGGCTTAGTACTTACTAATATTATTGGTTGGAATAAATAAAGGACATACACAATTTTCAATTCTAAATATAATTTGGAGTGATACTGTTAAATTATTCTACCCTCATATCACAAGTCGGCATTGGCAAAGTTTACATTCGGTGTTGTCTCATTGATAATTGACAATGGTTAATATGAGAGTTTAGATTCTGTGTTGTCTCATTGATAATTGACAATGGTTAATATGAGAGTTTAGATTCGGTGTTGTCTCATTGATGATTGATAGTCTCATTGACAATGGTTAATATGAGAGCTTAGATTTAGTGTTGTCTCAGATTCGGAGAAGTCCCATTGATAATTGACAGTGGCTAATACGAGAGTTTAGATTCAGTGTTGTCTCATTGATAATTGACAGTCTCATTGATAATTGACAATGGTTAATATGAGAGTTTAGATTCGGAGAAGACCCATTGATAATTGACAATGGCTAATACGAGAGTTTAAATTCAGTGTTGTCTCATTGATAAGTGACAGTCTCATTGATGATTGACAATGGTTAATATGAGAGCTTAGATTTGGTGTTGTCTCATTGATAATTAACAGTCTCACTGATAATTGACAATGGTTAATATGAGAGTTTAGATTCGGAGAAGTCCCATTGATAATTGACAATGTCTAATACGAGAGTTTAGATTCAGTGTTGTCTCATTGATAATTGACAGTCACATTGATAATTAATTGGCAATGGTTAATATGAGAGTTAAGATTCGGTGTTGTCTCATTGATGATTGACAATGGTTAATATGAGAGCTTAGATTTGGTGTTGTCTCATTGATAATTGACAATGGTTGATATGAGAGTTTAGATTCGGTTTTGTCTCATTGATAATTGACCGTCTCACTGATAATTGACAATGGTTAATATGAGAGTTTAAATTCGGTGTTGTCTCACTGATAATTGACAATGGTTAATATGAGAGTTTAAATTCGGTGTTGTCTCAGTGATAATTGACAATGGTTAATATGAGAGTTTAGATTCGGTGTTGTCTCACTGATAATTGACAATGGTTAATATGAGAGTTTAGATTCGGTGTTGTCTCACTGATAATTGACAATGGCTAATACGAGAGTTTAGATTCGTAGATGTCACATTGATGATTTTATACGGATTAATATGAGAATCTCAGGAAATAAATCCCGTGGTTCATTTTGTACCGATGCAGTTGAAAACAAAATGCATGTGCCACGGTACTTAAATACAAAATGTGCAGTGAACTTAGAATAGTTTTAACAGACAAATGTTGTTTAATGTCGAGCGATTGTTATAGTCTGGACGATTTTAATAAAGTCAAATCTGTATTTCCCCCGACAATGTTTGATCAGGGTATGTACCGAAATTTGCTCTGAAATGTTATAAGAACAAAATTATCCCGCAATTTTCATAATGTAATTATTCATTTTGATGTTTTCCACCTTTTCAATTGAAATTGCATTTATTTTATATCAAATTTGAGCAGCCTGTGTTAATCAGATTATAAAATGTAATGTCTGATTTTATAAACATTTTAGATAAGCCGGTATATCGAGTTATATGTGTATAAGGAGCCGGTATATCGAGTTATATGTGTATAAGTAGCCGGTATATCGAGTGATATGTGTATAAGGAGCTATATATATGTGTGTGTTCTTATAATTCTTAATGGGAATAGCGTGGTACATCGAAAATTGGTCGTATTGCACATATAACTGCATTATTATTTTTTTTATATTTATTACAAAAAAATTGGAAATATGATTACATTGAAGAAAAATTAATGAAGACTTAGAATACAATTGCTTGCAAACCCATCCGTCTCTAAAGCTTTGTTTATCTGCGTTTTGATTCTTGCCACCCTTGTCTTGATATGCATGAAAGCTAATTGATAGAATTCAGCAAATATAAATTTATTTATTTTTTCATGTTAATTTTGAAGACTTGACTTGGGTACGAATTTGTCTTCAACTACTTTTGGAAGTACACACGCAAATTCCCCGATTATATACATATCTATATATATCTATACATACATACATACATACATACATACATACATACATACATACATACATACATACATACATACATACATACATACATACATACATACATACATACATACATACATACATACATACATACATATTCATCATTAAATATATATGATATATAGAGGTAAATATAATTCATTTATTTATTTCCACATCAGTCTCTGAGCTTACATTCGTATATATATATATATTATCTTCTACTGTCGAATTAATATGATTAAACTCGAAGACTAAATTTCAGAAGCTTTTATACAACATGATAAAAACTACTAGACCCATTATGCTATTGACTCGTTAGTTTGCCTCACAACCTGTAATTAAATTTTCACACTTATCTCAATAATGAAGACAAGGGAAAATATTTCGTAGCAGTCTTGATTTTATCTCCACGTGCACAGTGTTATAGTCTCAGAGCTTTAACGTGTAGCCAAAGGTCAAAACGGGATATTGTCTCGCTATGGGTTCTAACTCAAATGTAATAACGCTTGTGTTTAGAATGCGAGATTACTATCTTTCTGTGCTCATGGCGATATTACGCAGCTTGCCGAAAGTTTTTAAATCACAGCTGTATGTGGTAAAGAAATAAGATAGGTATATATTGGTACGTATATTAGGTACCATGAAAGATAGGTGTATATTGGCATGTATATTAGGTACCATGAAAGATAGGTATATATTGGTACATATATTAGGTACCATGAAAGATAGGTGTATATTGGTACGTATATTAGGTACCATGAAAGATAGGTGTATATTGGCATGTATATTAGGTACCATGAAAGATAGGTATATATTGGTACACATATTAGGTACCATGAAAGATAGGTGTATATTGGCATGTATATTAGTTACCATGAAAGATAGGTATATATTGGTATGTATATTAGGTACCATGAAAGATAGGTATATATTGGTACGTATATTAGGTACCATGAAAGATAGGTATATATTGGTACATATATTAGGTACCATGAAAGATAGGTGTATATTGGCATGTATATTAGGTACCATGAAAGATAGGTATATATTGGTACATATATTAGGTACCATGAAAGATAGGTGTATATTGGTACATATATTAGGTACCATGAAAGATAGGTATATATTGGTACATATATTAGGTACCATGAAAGATAGGTGTATATTGGCATGTATATTAGGTACCATGAAAGATAGGTATATATTGGCATGTATATTAGATACCATGAAAGATAGGTATATATTGGTACGTAAATTAGGTACCATGAAAGATAGGTATATATTGGTACATATATTAGGTACCATGAAAGATAGGTGTATATTGGCATGTATATTAGGTACCATGAAAGATAGGTATATATTGGCATGTATATTAGGTACCATGAAAGATAGGTTTATATTAGTACGTATATTACGTACTATGAAATTGTTTCATTTCTTGTCATAGACATTTTCGTAACGTGGGTTTTTATTCTTGATTTTATCGTGATTTCCAATTTGATTATAGCAGTAAAAAAAACAAGCAAATGCACCAGCAACCTTACTTTGAAAGTCAAAAAGACCTTGCAATGTTTTCAGTCACTATCAATTCCAGCATGGGTGTGGGTTTCAGTTTTTTTTCTGGTAAATGTGTGTGTGTGTGTGTGTGTGTGTGTGTGTGTGTGTGTGTGTGTGTGTGTGTGTGTGTGTGTGACGGTTAAATCCAAACATCGAGTATTCACGAGTGGCTTCTACATGTTTCCACTTTTCCACTTCATGACTGGACTACTTTGATATCTATCAATATATATATTTTTTTATTATTTGATAAGATTTTTTTAAAAAAAGACCCATAAACACGAGGTTCTCCATTTCAAAATGCTCTTGACAGTATAACAGTCGAGTATTTTTTGGGTTGTTCTTGATGTATTTCTAAATCTATTGAAAGGACTGTTCAATTTTAAGGTATATTGGCGTCAGAATTCTTTTGAAATTTCACTCCTGCATTAGATTACTGCAACTATCACATTGTCCTATAATTATTAATTCATATGTAAAAGAAACAGGTTAGAATTATTGTAGGTAAACATATTCATATGCGCTAATAAGAACTGGCTTTGAGAGAACTTTAAGCACTGTTTGCATTCATTTGGCATTAATGCCTTCAGCTCTATTATGTTGTACTTAAAACAAAGAGTGTTGTTTGGGAAAAAGCGCTATTTTCAAATCTTAGTTGTCTTTTTATTTTAGTTTCAATCGGTTCAGATTCATAGCTGAATTCTCTGTGGTTTTGGAACGTAAATAAAGGGTTAAACATGATCATAAAAAAAATTGTATAATCATGTTTGATTTACCTGTTGCTTAATTTTACCGGTTGCCTTAATTTTACCTGTTGTATTAATTTCTTCTTCTTTTTATTTTAATTAGCCGGAGACTTATGAGATGCAGGTAATATGTGACTCCTGAGTCGAGAAACAAATCACAATCGGTCTGGCCAAAATAAACGTAGAAGTCAGGAGTTGGCTTTTAAAAATACACTATAACTGTAATCTACTTTATATGCTTTGGAGTTTGTGTTCAGCTATTATTCAACTGACATCTGTCTGAAGTGTCCACCTTTAAAAAAGTCTAATTTTCTCATGTGCTTTGAATAAATATTCTAAGTAAATGGAACTATATATGGAAATATATTTAATATTTATATTCCATTTCAAACACCCGTGTCGAAAGTCCGGGCTACGAGAATCGCCATGTTGTATATTATTGTGACGTCACATCCGATCTATCGCCATAATATTTTCTCCAACGATTCGCTGTTGCAATAAAGTTTATTTTGAAACTGTTGCAAAACACATGTCAAACAGAACAACATGATGAACTATATAGTAAATAATGAAGATGGGGTCAGATTATTGAAAGGTGAACAGCTTACAAATATAGTTACATCCTATGCATCAGTAAAGTCGTCGTTTGCGGAAAAGAAAGTGAGCAAGTATCTCTTACAAGGGTGCTAAAAAGCAAAACATCTGTACATAATGAATTCCTACACATTTTACATGAAAGAAAGAAAAAAAAAACGATTTGTCTCAAGCGGAATATTTACATCCATCCATCCATCCATCCATCTTTACATCCATCTATACATACACACCTGAATTGCTGTTCAATGCGGATGGATTGCAACCATTCAATTTAGTTTATTTTACAGTGTAAGCATTTACCAAGGAATGAGAGAATCTCAATGAATAATGAAATTAACTAAGGAATATATTTTCAACGGGCAATTTTTATCAATGAGCTTTGGAAGTAATATCGCCATAGTGGCGAAGTGGCAATTCCATTATTTTCGCCCTAACGACAATTACCACTAAAGTATGATGGCGGCACAGTCGAAGGAGACGTTTAGAGACTTTGTTAATAAAAAATTTATATATATATATATATATATATATATATATATATATATATATATATATATATATATATTGTGTGTGTATGCGTGTGTGTGTGTGTGTGTATGTTCTAGCAGCTAAAAATAAAATGAAAAATACTGAGAACTTTGGCTTACTATCGAAATATGAATGTAGCTAAATGAAATTCTATGCAAACTTCAGCCTGTTATCGAGTTTTAAAATCATACACCTGCATGCAAAGAACACTACATTGATATTTCCAATACAATAGATTCAAAGCTTGTACATCAAATGATGTTTTGTATTCTAACTCAAATAGGCTCCTTTGCTCTTTTTCACGAATCCTTACAAAATGTCATCATAATAAAACCATATAAAGGTTATATAATAGTGACTTTGGGCAAACAAACAACCATCAAGATATTAAATATGCACAATTTTTTTGCTACAAATATAAAAATATTTTCTTTTAGAAACAAGAAAACAGTCTATATTTACTTTACCCCATCCGGCAGATGTCAATTATCTTATTTTAAAGTTATGTCTCTGTGGTTCATATGCAATGAAGAAATCAATGAATAAATTTTAAAGACGAAAAGTTAGAATAAGGTTAAAGGGCAATTATATTCTTTCTTTCTCTTTTTTTTCTGTTTGAATTTCAAAACGGATAGAATACACTATCTTATTCCCGTTTCCAACATTACAATCTAGAAGACATCCTTAACCTATAATTACCGTGATTTTATAGATATAAAGAGTAGACTGACTTTAATATTTGCACCTAACATTCAAGGAACACGGCCTTGTAATTGATTTTTGAAAAGTATCAATTCTATAATGGCTACTATTTAAAACGTGTTTTTGGCGAACAAGTAAAAGTATAATTGGAATCACGATCTATAGTGCATAAGTAATGAATAAGTCACAAAGTTAATGAATATATCGATTTTTAAAACTGCTTTAATAGGTAAGATATATATCCATTGTGTTTTTATATACGTGTTCCTTTGAAAGTTTTCCAAGCTTATATGTTTGAGCAGCAGAGGATAACGTGTGTACGTACGTCTTTCTACCACTGATGCATAGCATCGGATTGGAAGATAATTTCTAAAATATTCGTAAATTTTGTTTATACGTCAAATTTTGGACAACACAGTGCTCAAAATATATATTTTGATATAAATGCTATCATGTTTTGATTATAGGAAGTAGAGTAAAAATATACCTTGTTATCTATGTTCAGAAATATTGTATTGTCGACATTACACGGGTTTTAACCTAAGCATTTCTTAGCTTGAAAAGCTGAATCAATGTGTACTGTGATTTTTGTGTGCTTCAGAAAGTGATAAAGTATGATCTAGTTTTTGAGTGAGACACAGCAGATAAACAAATAAATAAATCCGTTCAAATCTCCAGACAAAGTAAAATATCTTATTATTTTTACCACCCAAACTGTGGGTTTTTATAAAATTTCTTTTGTGGGACATGTATAGCATCTGAGGTAAGCATGTTTGATCGATTGCATTGATTATGAAATTAAATCATTTCGAAGATCGGTACGTAATCAGTAGGACAGTCAACGGAACAGTTTTTTATTCTACTTGTATGATATTTGCTTCAAACAAAGTTTGGCTTGTCTTTGCGTTGACTATAATTATTCACTAAGAACAAATAAAAAATGAAAAAGTATTTCAAGCTTTGATATGAACACAATGTTTTTAATAAAAGAAAGTACATACTTTGTCTCTAATCAATAAATTAGAATTCATCATAATCTTCATAGAAAAGGACGACAGGTTGACTAAGTCCAAGAGCCTTCATTATTAATAAGTCAATTCCTTTCTTGACTTTAACCTTTGTAATTTAGAGGTCGTACTGGTAAACTTTTTATGATATATCAATTCAGATTTTATTTTCAGAGAAATGTATTTTGATGATTAATCTCGGAATTTACAAAAGATATATAAAAGGAGTAACAAAGTCAGGCAACTGTATGTTAGTAGGCTTGAATGTTAGTATTCTATTCGAGTTTTATCGATACTTACAGAAGATGTACATCTCAGTGTTTGGGACTGTAATAAAAAGACCAGAGAGATGGTATTGTATCCAGGGAAAACATAGAAATTACTATATGTAAAAGAAATATTTAAGATTGTTGAGTACTAACTTTCTAATCACAAAGTGTCAGTAGAGAAAGTTAACACAGAAAAGTCAAAAATAATCCTGTACACAATTTTCATGACTGTATTCATAACTTTCTCTTATTTCGGAAAAAGCAAAAAGAAAATTGATAACGCATTCCTTTGAATGCAGATACGTGATATCAATACAATGTATCTAAAGCCGAGACACCATTTTATCAAAAATTAATTCTATTCAAATTTCAAACAGGGCAAAATATTTCAGTCCATGGAAGTTTAGTCAAAACAAAGACCGGAACTATGCAATTTTCATACGATGTTATACAACATTTTCTATCGCGTAGTACATGTTGAAGAAATTCATTCATTCTTTCGTTCGTTCCTTGGCTTCAGTCTGATTTTATACGTCTTTGGCAATGCCCAATTTGACGAAACAAATCTACAGTTTTTTTATAGTTTTTTTGTTGTTGAAATTTCGACTTGAATAGTGTTTGTCCAATTAGGAGCACATAAAATATGATTGTGATGAGTTCAAAAGCGCGGTACCTTTCTCCTGAAACCTGAAGGTTAAATACGGAGAAACATTATCCGGATATTGATGGATTAGAACGGATTGAAATTTTATTGTTATGACTCATCGGCTGGGACATTGTTGAAAAGCTGTCGAGAGAACGACATGTCATATACTATCAGTATAAAATTACCCCGAGGGCTTTGGAACAATAGAAAGCTTAGCCACTTAACATACAGCATTTAATGATTGATATTTTCAATCTAAAAAAAAAAAATTAAGAAATCAAATTGACTCCAAAATTAAAGTTTTATTGTCTGTGATTAAAGGGCTAACCCCCGACCTTCTTATAGAAAAAGGCCCCTACCTTGATATAGAAAACACTTTATATAATGTATGTCAATAAAGACTGTGTTACCCGGAGATTATAGGTTAAGTTCGTATTAGCTTTCTTCGAAAAGTAAGGTCTTACGAAAATTATGCAAAAAAGTATATTTTAGTCTCAAGTGCAAAAACGAAATCGTCTTAAAAATTATACTAAATTTAAAAGTACATTTATTCTTTAACAATATCATTTTCTAATGGCTCTGTTTTTTTTTTTTGTTGTTTTTTTTTGTTTTATAAACTTATACAGCTCTTTAGAATTCAGTATGAAACAGCGAACCAGTCTTTGAAAATACAATGGATATGTAATCGTGAAAAAGTTAAATTTCCATCTATGCCCATATATATCCAGGTGTGTTATGTTTGACAGATTTCTCTACGTTGTTCCAGTTTGAGAAAAAAAATATAAAGGTTTATTATTGATATAATTTGCAATTTTCTTGACATGTCCCGCTGGTGGAGACTTAGCAATATTAGCGTCGACAAACAAATATTTGACGTTTCCGAACAACAATATGATCGATAAAATTCCAGAGCACAGTGAATACAGCATGAATTTCTTTACGAATGTAATATTGAAATCTAGGGGCCTGCAATTTATAGTATAAATAAGAATCGTTACGATATTTCCTAGACTTGTACAAGATAGGATCAAGAAAAATAAGTTTGATTTCAATAACCTCAGAAAATACTATCAGATCAGTAAATGTCTCAATTTGAATATTACTAAACTCAAAATATGTACAGAGTCAAGTTTAAGTTCAGAGTCTTAGTGCTAACTCAAAAATAACCAGCTTGTTTCAAAGCGTAGATTTATTTAAAGTATTAATGTTATTATTATTATTATTATTATTATTATTATTATTATTATTAATATTATTATTATTATTATTATTATTATTATTATTATTATTATTATTATTATTTTGGACTTTATAAATAATCATAATAAATTTGAGTTGTGATTTTACTTAGAGTTGAGATATATTTGAAATTCGGGACAGGAGTGTTCCAGAGCGTGCACATCCTGAAAATGGAATATCCCGGTGAACTTTATGATAATGTTATGAGGAACAGATATTATACACGTATTGGTTCAAATGTGGTTTTACGTAATGACCAATAATAGCTTCCTTTTGACAAAGTGTCCATTAAAAGTGTCAAAACCTTGTGAATATGCATATTTTACATATCAAAGAGAAAGGGCAGTGTGTTGAGTCCAATGTAATTCGGTTATGAACATTTCTCAGATTAATGTTGATCAGTTGCGATTTAAAGGTGTAACTCTTAAATCAATTCGTGCGTTTATACTTATTTTTTGGATTATCAACTTGTAGATCTTCAATATATAAATCATTTCAAAACTTTCGGTCATCAATAAAAACACACTAAAAAGAACAATACGATTTTTTTTCCTTTGGAAATTCGAACGATTATACGGAAGCACACCCATTTTACTAAAGCCTCTTCAAACTCGATCTATAGTGTTCGGTTTGTCTTCATGCACAGCCAATTTTTATATATTTTTCCAAGTAAGTGTTTATGTACAAATACCATTACAAGTATCTATCTATCTATTCATAAATAGATATATAGATAATATCAAAGTTTGGGTTTACGTCTGCAAATTTTTACAAAGCATTCTTGCCTGTCTACTCACCCATCTACTTACCTTTATACCTACCTACCGACAAACAAACCCACTATTCCCTCCGTTTTTTTTTTTTTTTTTTTTTTTCCACATGCGAATAGATCGAGAACTGCGGTTAGTGGTTTCTTTATGTTCGAGAAAAGAAACAGCTGCAATTATCAACGTGCTATTGCAAAGAAAAAATATGAATCATACATCTCTGTCACTGTTCGTGTTCAGATGCCTCGAGAGTGGTATTGACAATGAGAAATCCCTAAGGATTGTCGCAAAACAATATCTGGAAAAACAGATTTCACTAAGCTTCTTATCTTTCCTTCAAGAGAAAATGTAACGATATTCATTCTTTTATCCTAATACTATTTTTTCCTGACGAGACTTTAGGCAAATGTTAATATTTTCATGCCGAATATCTCGAAACAATCCCCAGAGAGAGAAATCATCGAGACTAATGATTTTGTCGTCTGCGAACAGCGGGTCTTTCCTAAAAGCTCCACTTCCGACTTCTTTCCAGTTCGTTTTCTACTTTTTGACAATTCTTACATGGCAGTGAGCCTCTTGACCGTAGTTATTTGATTAAAGGGGTGATTACATGCCGGAAGGGGTGCAACATAATCGATCTCTCGTGTCCTCTTCTTTCCTGATGCCATCTGCCCTGGAATACATTCTCTTACAAAATCCAACCGCGACAGCAGACCAGATAATTTCTTTTTCAAAATTCTAATTGTTGCTTTTGTGTTCAGCTCAGAGGTGGCCATACTTTAAGAGTGCATTAGTCAAAATATCGCTGGCAGTGGTGCTACTTATATGATTAAGATATACCATCTGATAGACCTACAATGTGTATATTATATTTTTGAAAAGCGATAGCATATGTGCGCACTGTCATGTACCATGGTCAGCAGTAATATTAAGGACCTTAAGATGGGTCAACATACTATCAGGGAGTCTTGAAACTAGTATGGCACCTTTGGACAATTCGGAATTTTCATTCGCGTAAAGAGATACTAAATTGTCTCAGAAATTAATACCGATAGTAATTACACTGAAGCTTTGAACTGTGCTTGAACGGGTTTGATTTGGTTTGGTGTTTTACGGGAACACAAGCATGTTTTTTAGTGCCGAGACAATTGGAGTACAATGCCTTGCCCAAGGACACACTACGGAAGCCGACCAGGGTTGATCTGATATTAGGATTTGAACCCATATCCTTTCTGTCGTGAGTCCAGTACTCTAACCACTAAACCACCGTGGCTCCCGCCTCCGTTTTGTCGCCTCCTGTAGGAGAGCTCTGCGGGAACAGTGCTTGAAGAAACGAATGTTACTGAGTTTTAGTAAATACTGCTTTTCACCCAGAGAAAGAGAGATAGAGAAAGACAGACAGACAGAGGGGATAGAGAGATTTCTTTGACTATAAAACAAGTTATAGTCAAGTCGACAGTCGTGAAGTGCTCTTGAAAACATTTTATTGATTTGAATAGTGTTTGAGGTAAAGGAACCGAAGCGATGTAGAAAAGCGAAAACTCTGAGCAAAATATGTCGAAAATGTCGCTTTGTCAAAATAAGAACATGTGCCTATTTATTTTTCAAGATAATTTAGAATCTGGGGAAAAAATAGTTCACGAATGTTAAATGTAGTGATTAAAATATTGCGAATACTTGAACACTGTTCTATTTTGCTGTTACCGAAAGGAGATGATGGGAAGGGATTTGTCACGAATCGGTATAATGGACAACTATTTAGAAATATAAATGACATGACAATTTTATTACGCTATGGTAGTTTTCCGAGAAATTAAAAAAAAATTTTAAAAATTTTAAAAGAACAACAAAAAAAAAACATTTGTATGATTAACATGCCTTTTCTCTACTGAACTGGAAATAAGACATACACATACTTTCTGATTGTTCTTTTAAATTTTGAAGAACTTTTCGCCATACACCCATTTAGGGTTAAAAAAAATTCAGAAATATTTTTGGGATCTTATATAAGTTTAAAGAAAGTATTTTACTGCGCTTGTTCAACTTTCATCCAAGCGACCAAATGTTGTCTCCTGCATTTAATCTTGATTCAGATCGCTTGATGATTGTTCACAAAAATGTTTTTAACAGTGATTGTATACCAAGACTCTATCTGATGAATAAATTTATAGATCAGATGATACTGAAATTTAGAATTGAATAGAATATTACTCTGGAGCTATGATTACTATGATGTTGGCTTTTATTGTTTACTTTTCGTACATCCGGTTGGCTGGAAAAGTGAACAAACAAATTTAAAAATGTCCTGCGCCGGCTGTTGGTCAACCTATAATCCGAGGGGTATACTTTGAAATATTGGTAAGCATTTGCGGCAATACAACGTGACGGTTGCAACTAATGCTGTTTTCTGAAGAAGAAAAAACACAAACATTTAGTCTCTCTTGTACCAAAATATGCATGTAAAAGATGGTTATCATAAAGGCGTACACAACGAAATTATCTTTAAAGACGTGAGCACGAATGAATGTAGACACACACACACACACTTAATAGATAATTTACATTAGGGATGCAATGTACTAGAGATACAAAGAATTCGCTCATATAACTTGTGGAGATTCTCACAGAATTAATCTCATTTGTTTCTGATGCAGTGGTATTTCACTAGCCCCACACACTCTTGAAACACTGCAAATAAATAAATCAAAATTATACTTGCACCCGTTGAACCGTTCTAAATCATAAACCACGTATGTATGAAACATAATTTTTGCATCAGATGTTCATAAAAACCTATTTTAAGTGATTGTATACTAGTGTGTACTTTGTGGTTGACTTAAAATAGCATTATGATGTATTTGTGGATCATCTTGTCCATATATATATATATATATATATATATATATATATATATATATATATATATATATATGTACTTATAATCAAGTCCCCGTGGGATTTTGCCCCTAATATATATATATATATATATATATATATATATAGATCTTTGTCTATCTGTCTATCTATTCGCCTACTCATCTTTTTATTAATCTAGCTGCATGTCTGTCTGTCTGTTTGTCTGTCTACCTATCTGTCTATCTGTCTATCTACCTATCTATCTGTCTATCCATCCATCTATTTGTCTATATATCTAATAGAGGGCTGGCATTATACACAGTTTGTTATCAGTTTATTAGTGTGGATTCTTTTAGGGAAGCGCTCCTCGTTCAATATGAATGAAAGACGACATGAATATGCTGAAGGCAAGCTTCAAAATGAGATGATAATTATACTGACTTTAAATTTTGATAAGCTCTCGGAGGAATGAACCTATAATTGTCCTCAACCATAATTCAAAAATTACCAATCGTGCCTGGAAATGAGTGCACCTTAAAAAATAAACATTGTGCATAGTGCGAATAAAGAAAAAAAAATAAGCAATAAATTCTAGCACATTGACATAATAGAAATTGTTGTGTTTAGGTGGTACGTACATTTGAACGAATGTCGACGACACAAGTTATCATACTTATGATGTTTCATTTTTATTTAATTCATGGCATCAATAGTATACC